>VXBC01012118.1:559488-572795 GCA_013399945.1 Ploceus nigricollis
GGCCATGGACAGAAGATAATTAATGATTAATGGCCCATGAACAGAAGAGATCTCCTGGAGGGAGGATGGGTTGTGGGAGAGATAAAGAAAAAACTGCCCCATGAACAGCAGACACCTGCCCCATCAGACAGGAACAGAATACACTCCCCATTTCCAGCCTAAGACAGAGAGCTTCCCAGGAGGGGAGTAGAGACAAATGTGCTTAGGAAGGGGGCTGGGATGGTGAGAAGCTGGCAGCTCCAAAAACCCAGTGAGGTACAGGATGAAAAACCATGTACTGATATGGTGAATAATGGAGATTTTGACAGCCTGGGTAGAAAAAAAAAACCAAATAAAAGCCTTTCTGTGCAAATATTTTACCATCCCAGGCTGCAAATGGATCCTTGTCTTGAGCTGGAGCAGTCATGAATCTGCCCACAGAGCCAAGGGCAAGGATTTCCAGCATCTCCTTCCTGGTACCCTCTCCTCCAGCAGGGTGCCTTTCCCCCCTTGGGAGTCTCCCTTGCTTCTCACACTTTGCCTTTTCTTGCAGTGCAGGATGGTTTTCCCCTGCTGGAGCACAGGGGACACTGTTGTCCCACAGCAGCTCTCTGACCCACCGGTGCCCTGGGTGCTCCCAGGCTGTGGTGGGCAACTCCTGGGAGCTGCTCCTTCTGCAGCACTGCAGACTGAGCCAGGGCTGCAGATCCTCCTTGTGCAAGGATCCCTGCAGTCTCCCTCCAGGAAAATGAATCAAACAACCCCTTTGTGTTCTGTTTGCTTGGGGTCAGGAGAGGGGAAGATTTAAACCCTCTTCCCTCCAGCACTGGAAGCATGTTATTCAAAACTAAATTACTAGTTTTGTTAGTAGTTATGATTATTACTTTATATCTCCCCTACCTACTTGGATTTTTGCAAAAAACCCTGCAAAAATCCTTAACAACTGTATTTATAGCTCAAATACAAAAAGGGGGAAATCTAGATGAGCTTAGCAGCTGGTCTGCAAGCCAAATGACTAAGAAATTGATAAAATATGAGTTTATCCACAGCAAGGAAGAAAGCAAGGCTGTTAGCATGGAAATAATAAAATAGACACAAAAGGGATATTTACAGCTAGAGGATCCGTGCCTTAGTGAGCAGCATATGTGCCTTAATAATTTGTTGTAAACTCTTACCAATTAATTATTGACGTTAATTGCTTTGTACCAACAAAATACAATAAGCTACTGCTTTGTCCAATGAACATAACGAGCTGTTTTGATGTAAATAATGATTTAAGATAAGCTTTGTTAGGGGTATAAAACTTAAGAACAACTTGTAATAAAGAAGAAGCCGTTGTTGGCTTCCTCCATTGTTGCAGCCTCCAGGGGGATGCTGGTTTTGGGGAATTGTAGTGCCCACATTCTCTGCTCCTTCCTTCAGCAAAGTTTCATAGAGGAGCAGAGAGGGAAGGAAAAGGAAACAATTTCTATTCCTGTCCCTTGTTTTTCCACGTGGAATGTATTGGGAAATTGTTTACCTGGAATCATTGGGTGATTGGACACTGGTGGGCATTGTTTGGCCCTGATGGCCAATGGATGCACCTGGGTCTGGACTCTCTCTAGGGAGGGAGTCAGGAGAGAAGTTACAGTGAGTAGTTAGATATGATAGAAGTTAGGATGTAGTTTTAGTATCTCCTCTCTAAATAATATATTAATGTATTGAAATATAGTTATAATAAATAAACTATTCAGCTTTCTGAACTAGAGTCAACATCATCTCTTCCCATCTCGAGTTCACCTGCACTTTTCCCTGCCACAGGGAATCTCCAGGGATGGATCAGGACTGGTACAATTACCCACTCAGGATGTCTCACCATCCTATTAGGAGCCAGCCTATCCCATCCCATAATTTCCAAGTGGACACTCACACAGGTAAGCCATCCAAACCAATGAGTGCTTCTCTTTCGTCTGCAGCGATCCTGTGCTTCTCTCAAAAAACATTTGCAGCATTACTGGGAGAACTCGAGGTCAGCCCATCAGTTAACCTGCTCAGTGGCATGTCCAAAATACACAGGACCAGGTAATCAAAACATTTTGTGAGCTCAGTGGGTGCATGCAGCCACTCTCAATTCCTGAAAGCAAAAAAGGACTTTTTTGTTAAAAATAAACACAAGTTAAAAATAAACACAAGGATTGCTGATAACCTTACTTGCACATGGAGCCCTATCCACTGCCTCACATCCTTTCCTAAAGGGAAAAGGGCAGACTTGGAATATGGAAATGTCAGCCCTTTAGGGACTGTGGTATAAAAGTGGAACATGCAAATGCCCCAGGAGCTCCAGGATGTAGTAATGCAAGTTCTGCTAAGGAGTAAATAAGTAACCCTNCAGGAGGCTGATTTCAAAAGGAAGTTTCTCTTGGGAGACAAGGCCCCTTTGAGACAAGGTGGTCAAAAACCAATTAGTTTTGAAAGTGGAAGTTGGGTGTGTGCAACAGGTGACAAATAGCAGCCACAAAACCACTCCCCAGTGCTGAGGTATGTTCAAAGGAGACTCACATCATCCTGCCCCTTGCTCAGAGCACCCCCACAGTGCCAGTCCCTGGGGCTCCTTAGTGCCCAAAATGTTGGCACCCTCTGGGCAAGCAGTGCTTGTGCTCTGTCTGGTAAAACTCCTGACAGTGCTGGGTGGTCTGTACCCAAAATCTGAGCATCACATCCAGGCCTGAGCCCTTCTCTGGGGTTGGAAGGAGAGGCACAGCAGTGCCCACTGAGAGGGATCGAGCTCTAGGTCCAGACCTGTTATCCCGAGCAGAGGAAAAGCCCAGCCTGGAGGATGTCATCAAATTAACAAACTGAGCAGCTCCTCCTCCAAAAAACTCTGCTGGCTTCCTCCCATCCAGCTGGGTTTACCCTGTGGGCTGCACCCCCTGCCTCAGGGCTGGGGTTCAAGTGACCTACGTGTGATTTCTCACCGCCTTCTGGTGAGTGTTTTCATAAGGCTTTTCTCCTTCCCAGAGCTCCAATCCTTCTGCTCTTTGACATCTCATTTGGTTCTCCACAGGATATTTCCTGGAGGGCTCATAGGAGCCTTGAGAGAGGCTGCCTGACCCTGCAGCGAGAGGAACTGGTGCTGGAGGGGTCATGGTCATGCTCTGTGGCCCTATAAAGGGTTGGCAAGCACCAGACTTAACTCAGCCCTTGCCAGGCTTTTTCTGTTTTGGTTTGTTTTATTGTTTTGGTTTTTTGGTTTTGGTTTTCTTAGGGTTGGGATTGAAAGTGTTTGAGACAGTATTTTGTGTTTGGACTTAGATGTTTATTATTTGTTATTTATATTATGGTGAGTTTTAGAGCATTTTACTAACAAGTTACAAAAATGGTTTTGTATTTATTTTTACAAGGTCTTTTAAGGAAAAACTAATTAAGAAATGGCACTTAAATTATTTTTACTTTTAACTCAGTAACTAATTACTCATATCTTGTAATGTGGACTTTTTGCCTAATTATACAATACTACTTAAACTCATGAAGAAGAAGGTGAAGAAGGACTAGTTACTGCTTTAAAACTTCTATTTTAGCTTTATATATATTACTATATTCTAAAACTTTAAACTCTACATATTCTACTAGGTGATATTACACACTTTTATTTAAACTACACACCTATAATCTTAGTTTTATTATCCAATTTTGGAAGCCTTTTTCACGGCCTCAGGTCACATGTAGTGTTCTCTTGTGGGTCTGTGCTTAAAAACACAGAAAGTCTCAAATTCTCAGCATCCAGGGCTCCAACAGCTGGGATTTGGTGCAGGGTCATGGGGCAGAGCCTGCACCTGGGGTGCCCAAGGCTGGTCCTGCAGCCCCAGCTCTGCCTGGCCCCAGGAAGGGTGCTGAGAGGCTGGAGATGCACAGGAGGGCTGAAGGAGAGAGGTCAAACAGCAGCTCTTAGGAGAGAGGATGGGGAGTGGGTTGAGGGTGGAGATGAGGAATTGGGGACAGGGATGAAGCTGCCGGTCTGGGAGGGGCAGCAGAAGTGGGAACCACAAAACTGTCACCTGCAGCTGGTTGCTGTGGTGGAAATCAATGGTCAGGAGGGACTGACAGTGTGGGTGGCACCCAGCAGTGCAGGAGGTGTGTGGAGCAGGGGCTCTGCTGTGTCCCCTCTCTGGGCTCTGCTGTGTCCCCTCTGTCCCAGACTGCCAAGCAAGATGGATTCTATTTGCCATCTCTATGGCAGTNCATTTTCCATTTCAGGGGAGGCTCCTGCCTTCCTTAGCAGACACCTGGCTTTCCAAACCAAGACACCCTCTCTGGGCTCTGCTGCCTGCTGCTATGAGGACAGGGCTGACCTCAAGCCCCTGGAAGTGTCATCAGGGTCTCCACGAGAAGATGCTGAATTCCCTACAGGAGAACTGATGGCACTATTGATAAATCCCCCTGGATTTTACAGGGAGTGGAATGCTGCTTGTGGAAAAGAGCCCTTCCCCAGCCTTCTGCCCATGCTGCTCTTTGCTTGAGCTCTCCATTTTCTTTCCCCATTTTTGTGGACCTGTGCCCTCCTGTCTCTGCCCTCCTGTCCCTGCTCTCTGGCTCCTGGGTGAATTATTTTTGCAGGTCTCTGTAGCTCACAGCAGAAGCTGCATCTCCCAGTCCCTGCTTCTCAAGACTCCATGTTTTCCTCCCAGGTGCTTTTAGCCCAAAAGTGTGAAATCCCCTCATGTCCAGGCTTACTTGACCCAGTCTGGAGTGGTGTGGACTTTTCTCACTTCCCCCAGTCCTTGCAGTGTGCTTGGAGGCTTTGTGGATCAGGTGGAGCCCTCTGAGCCTCTCATGCTGTGGGAAGCCTGCTGCTCTGGAGCTGTGGAGCTGTTTGGGTGCCCCTTTGGGTTCTTTAGCCCCCTTGGCATGGCAGGCAGCCCACCCCTTCCAGCCTTTCCACTGCCCAGCAGCTGCTTTTTGGGCAGGGAAGCTGTGGCGTGCTCCGGGCCACGTGTTTGGAAACGCCTCTGGAGAGGAGCCATCCTCTGGTGCCTCTGCTCATTGGACATCCCTGCAGGCTGCTGATGCTCCTCTCACATCCCAGAGCCTGAGCTGGTGCCAGCAGCTCTGCCCTCTGACATGGAAGTGGCCAAACTCTGTTTTTGGTGTCCCTGGCTGCCTTTGATGTGCTGCCTCGCTGCCCCGAGCCTACGCACCCCAGGCCGTGCCGTTCCCTGGGGTGCACCCCTCTTTCCCGACAGCCATGAGAAACATCCTCCTTGCCCTGCTTCCAAAAGGGAAAATATGTCCTTGGGTGCTGTAAATAGCACAGAGGAATGGTTTCTCATGATCCTGCTAGGGCCAGTGTTTCTGCTGCTCGAGCCTCGTGAGCTCCCTGGGCAAATGTCAGCAGAGCCCTTCCCAGCACCCCGGCCCTTCCCAGCTGCTGGCTGCACACAGGCCCCGAGGGGAGCAGGAGCCTGACTGGCCCAGGTGCCCTGAGAAACAGCCCTTTCCTCTGGGAAGGCAGAGGGAGGGTCAATGGGCCTGTTTCTGCACATGCCAGATCAGTCCTGGAGCCCTCACTGACCTCAGGCTGCTGGATAATTAGGTGGAGAATCTGCAGGAGTGGCTCTGGGATCCTTTGCCATGGACAGGAACTGACCCCCTGACTGTGCTACGACAGGGGTCTCAGAAGGTGCTCAACAAGTGCTGGTGTTGGATTCTGCTCTTTTCTGACCCAGAGATGGGGCAACTGAGAGGTGTTTTTAAAACTTTTATTCCATTTTCAGTCTCATGTGAAGGGTGAGACAATACAGATGTTATAACATCTGTATTGTTCTGTTACAATCAGAACCAAATTATTTCTTAATTACACACTTACAGTGTTTCTTGCCTTATCAACTTTTGCCCCACCATGCTGTAAATGCCTTAAAGCCAATCATCTAAAATTACCCCTCGTGGGTCCTACTACAATGCATCTTTCACAGTTCTATTTCTCCAAAGTATCCAGTCTTATTTACAAGGCCATCTTTTAAAACTTTCTAGCTCCATTTCTCTCTCAGCAATGTCTGTCCTATTCCACGGCATTTCTAAGCCAACATTTCTGATCTCAAGGTTTGCATACAGACACACACTGTGTGAGCCTTCTGCCAGGCTTTGAGAATTCTCTACAAATCCATTTCCCACATGCTGGCAGTGATCTCTGTGTGGGGTGAGGTGGTCCCTGTCCCACCTGGGGACAGGACAGCACGTGGAGTGTGGCTGCCTCCCTTCAGCTCCGTGGGTTTCACACACCTCAGGCACACGTCCTGTTCCCAGGCTGGGAAAGGCAGGGAAGGGAAGTAGAGCAAACCCATCCCACCCTTTCTGTCCCTGTTTCTACAGAGCTGCAGCCCAAGAAGGGCTCCCAGCAAGGGTCACAGATGCTGCCTCACTGCTGTGATGAGCTCCAATGCCATCCCTCTCCTGAAGGTGCAGAGGCAGAGATGGAGGGAGGCTGGGCTGCACTGCTGCTGTGACAGTGACAGCACCTTCCAGGCCACCTGTGTGGCCACTGGCAGAACAGACCATCCCAAATTCACACCTGTGAGCTGTGCAGAGATCCAGCAGCAAACCAGGGTCAGAGGTACAGCTGGCCTGGCCAAGGACAGCACAGGGAGCAGTGGAGCCACCGCTCCCTCTGCAGGAGGGCATTGATTCCCTTCCAAAGGCAGTGGCAGTGTTCTCCCAGAGCACCCCGAGTGCAGTCTGGCACCAAACAAGTTCTTGCAGGGTGTTCCTCGCTTCTGAGGCTGCCCTGTGCACTTCCAGGCTGGCACAGAGAGAAAATTGGCAGGGGAAAAGGAGGGTACTTCCCATGTGGAAATAGGGCCATACACAGGGAGCTCTGCCCCTGTGAATCTCCCTCTTCCCAGCCCCTGGGGGGAACCTGCCACCAGGGGCAGACCTGGCACTTGGAAATTTCAGCCCTAAAGTCAAATATTATTTGGAAGCTAATGACAAACAAAATCTATTTTTGCAGTGGTCTTGTTTAAAATATTTCCCCTTAATCCCCTTGAAATAGCAGTAATTGGAAACGTTTCTCTGCCATGCCAGGGCATGCTTCTTCAATTACATCCTGCACCGCCTGTTTCCAATGAAAGGGCCCTATCTGTTTGCACTTACTGCCCTTATGAAAACCAGGCTTGGGCCCAAGTTGGCAGGAACCCAAAATAAAAACCATTTCCCTTCAGAGGCATCATTTCAGCTAATTAACTCCAATCAGCCCAGAAACAGCTCTCTGAGATTTCTCCCCCCACCTCGGAGCTGGGGCTCTCCCAAGCAGCCCCGAGGGTGATGGTGATGAGCCTTGGCTCCCCAGACACAGTGGGACTGGGGTGGTGCTGTCACCCAGGGCACGTGGGGCTGTCCCACAGTTTCTAGGGTGATGGCTTCAGGTGCTCAGCCAGGGTGGGAGGGGGACAATGTCTCATCCCACTCCTCCCACCTCGGCACAAGCCCAGGGACAGCAGCTCCGTGCTGGACCAGTCAGCTCATGAAAACCTCAGCCCCAGGCAGGGTTTGGAGCAAGGGGCAGGGGCTGAAGAGCAAACCAAAGTGAATTAGGAGCCATCACATGTCCCCACGTGGCTTGTGGGGGCTGCTGGAGGAGCTGGTACCCAGACAGGGAGCCTGCAGGTGAAGGAAGGAGGGGATGCTGGGTGTCTGCTCCATGTGCTTCCCCCTGCCCCATGCTTGGTGCCTGGGCTGTGCATGGGGTGGGATTTGGGGCAGAACAGGTTTCCCCAGAGCCCAAACCCCACAGCTCTGGCTTGGCTCAGCATCCCAGCTGTGGGCACTGAAACCTGGGCATGTCCCTTGTGTGGCAGGGAAGGATGCCGGCTAACCCAAGATGGGAAGAGATGATGCTGAGTCCAGTTCAGAAAGCTGAATAGTTTATTATAACTATATTTCAATACATTAATATATTATTTAGAGAGGAGATACTAAAACTACATCCTAACTTCTATCATATCTAACTACTGTCACTGTAACTAACTCGTGACTCCCTCTGAGGAGCGAGTCCAGACCCAGGTGCATCCATTGGCCATCGGGGCCAAACAATGCCCAGCAGTGTCCAATCAACCAATGATTCCAGGTAAACAATTTCCCAATGCATTCCACATGGAAAAACAAGGGACAGGAATAGAAATTGTTTTCTTTTCCTTCCTCTCTCTGCTCCTCTGTGAAACTTCCCTCAGGGAGCAGAGATGTGGGCACTACACCCTTGTGCCCCACGAGCCTGGAGCTGGGGGGAGAGAGGAGAAACCAGCCCTGCTGCAGGGAGCCTGGGGCTGCTCAGCCCTGTGCATCCCTGGCTGCAGCTGGACCACGTGGGACAGGAGCAGCCAAACTTCACCAAAATGCTGCTCACCTGCTCTTTAACCTGGGCTGTGATCAACCCTAAGGGAGGAGCTGAATCCATCAGCCCAGTGTTGAGGTTCTGAGGGACTGCTGGGCTTTAACTGCCCCGAGGAGACTCAGCTGGGCCCCCCCAAACCACGTTCAGTGCTGGGAGTCCAATGGGAGCTGAGGCTCAGGAATTGGTCTCTTTCCTGAGAACTTTCTCAAGCCAAAAAATTCAATTCTGCACTTAATTTTGAGTAGAAGGATTCAGTTTGACAGACTTTCTACTGCTAGGGGTCTTTTTTTTTTCTTCTCAAGGATAGGGTGCTTCCTCAAGCCAGGGTGAGTAATTTTGTGGGGTTTTTTGTTTTGTTTTGCTTTTGGGTTTTTTTGGTTTTTTGGGGGGGTTTTTTTGGGGGGGTTTTTTTTTTTGGGTTTTTTTTGTTTGGTTGGGTTTTTTTGTTTTTGTTTTTGGGTTTTTTGTGGGGTTTTTTTTGTTTGTTTGTTTTGGTTTTGGTTTGGGGTGGTTTTTTTGGTTGGTTTTTTTTTTTGTTGTTTGTTTTTTGGGTTTTTTTGTTAATTGTTTTTTTCAGTGGTTGTTGAGCAGCCAGAGATGTAAAGGATCTGCTGGAAGGGAGCAGAAGATGCTGTAGCAGCTCTGTGGGTGGGTCCCAGCACAAACTGCTCCCAGACATGGCCAGGAGGCAGGGGATGGGCCAGGAGCATTCTGCCATGAGGCTGGGGGCATTTTCTACCTTAGATACCCAAGTATTTTAGGGCTGCATCTGTCAAGGCTCCCAAAGTGCCTGGCTCTTAATTTCCCAGGCTGGTGATCCAGGGAAATCCACCAGCAGGAGATACTGGCTGTGAATAGAAACCTCTGGTACAGAAACTGGGGGAAATATTCTTGTGAGCTTGTTGGCAGGGCATTTAAAAGCAGTTACAGGAGCAGAAATGAGTGATTGCTCACTTTGCTGTCTGCTCCCTGTGCACTTGGAGAGATTTATGGACTAGTAGCAGAAGATCAGATCCCTTCATTCCAGACTGTGTGTGCAACTGAGCACTAATTATGGTTAATGGTTGTACTGAAGTGGATAATTTTTTTTTCTAGCATGACAGCAAGAATAATATGATTTAGCAACATCCCTACAGCAAAAAAGGCCAGGAACTGTTCTGAGGTTATTTCTGCAAGCTTTGCACAACAGGCAGAGCAATGGCAAGAAGACAATGGGAAAGGGCACTGGCATGGAAAGAAATCAATCCCACTCATGTGGGGCTTGGGATGGGCTCAGCCAAGAGAATTGCTCATCCTGGGGCAACAAACCACAGAGGAACAGCCCCAGCAGTGGCTTCCCATGCTGAGATATTTCCCTCCAGCCTCCTGGGCTGCAAGGGGCTGAAGAATTCACAGAGCAGAGAAGGGACTGAGGGAGGAGTGACAGCCACGAGTCCTCTCCACCCAAAAGCTGCCAGCTCCTACTCAGTAGGAGACCAAAAAAAGGGCAGAATTCTGTAGGTGTGTGGAAGTGCAAGTCCCAAAGCCAAGGGATCTGTGTTGCACCCATTGCTGGGCAAAGTGTTTTGGAATTTGGTGCTTTTGCCTCAGTCCCCATCTGCTCATTGGGACCATCTGGGAATGGGGAATGGGAAGTGTAAACAGGCTGTGGGTGTCGAGGTGAGCAGAACAAATAACACAAAAACATCCTAACAGTATTGCTTTGAGGATGTGATATGGGGAGGTTATAGAATTCTGAAGCACATAAACCAGCTCCCAGAGTTACGGGGTAAACAACCAAATACAACTTGGAGCAAGCAACCTACAACTGAAATAAATAAATATAAAATGTGTGGTGGGGGAGCTCCTCTGGGCTGCCTCCCCTGGGGCAGCAGGGGTGTAGCACCCTGGAAGGACAGAGCCAGCTGGAATGAGAGTGAGGATGTGAAACCCAAACGCAAGCTGCACTTCTGTGTGATAAGATCTGGGCTTTGAAGGGGAAAGGCAGTGGTGTTTCACCTGTTGATTCAGAGCTTCTCCCAGGTGTCCTGGCACAGCAGCAGGACAAACTGGATCGTGTGTGTGATGTCAAGGCCCGTTTAAGCATCTGGACACATTTTACTTTAATTGTGTGTTAGTAATTCTAATACATGACTGGGAGCTATAAATATTCCCACAGTGACAGCAGGACAGCTTTATCCAAACCAGGATTAGAGCCTGGATAGAGGAGTCACAAGAGGGAGCTCGAGGTGAACTTTAGGGGTTTTTTTAAGGTGTAACCTTTTTTTTTTCCCCTTTCCAGTAGGCAAGCAGGCCAGAAATCCCCGGTGGAAAGAAAGCTGATGCTCCTTTTTAGCAGCTTTTCCCCCAGAGTGTGAGGACCAGGCTGGACATTTTCCAGGCTGTTCCCTCTGGGGCAGTAGCACAGCAGTGAAGGTGTCCAGCTTGCAGGAGCCCATCATCCTGCCAGCCCTCAGTAACTATGCAGTGGGGAAGGCTTGGGAGTTCTGGGTTTGCACCAACCTGCACCCTGGGTCTCACCTCCACTGGAGGAGATGGGACCAGAGCTGCCCCCAGCTCTGGAAATGCAGCCCTGGAGGACATGGGCTGCCTTCTTCTGCAGCCCTCATCCCACTGAATGTCCCAACCCACTGGAAAATGTCTCTGCTGAAGCAAGGAGGGGATCCTTGCCTTTGATCCAGGAGTTAAATGCATGATCCATGAGTTCAAGCCATGGATGGCAACTTGCCTGTGCCACTGGGGCTGGGAGGCAGGAGGTGAGGGTGACAGCTTTGCTCTGGGGTTAGTCCCTGCCTTCCTGCTCCAGGGGTTAAACCAGACCCCCTCTGCTGGCTACCTCTCTCCCAAGGGCAAAAGAGAAGCACAGATAATCACCAGGAAATCTGAGATTGTTCAATCCACAAAGCCTGCCCGGGCAGGTGGGGCCACAGAGCATCCTGGAGCAGTTCGGTGCTAAAACTTGAGCTGCTGAGCAAAGGCTGGGTTTGTTCCTTGTGCAGAAAACAGCTCAGACCTTGAAATCCCAGCCTGGGACCTCACCACGACCTGAGGCCCCAAGCAAGGCTTGCACATGAGTGACAGAGGACAGCCCTTTCCCTGGGGAGGTCACTGACAAAATCCTGCTGGTGCCTCTTTGGGCTTACCTAAAAACAGAGGTCAGACAGAGCTAAGGGAATAAAAAGCTGTTCTATTTATTGAAGGGCCTTCAGGTACATTTAGGGCAGACAAAGCCCCCCAGGGGCTACACCCAAAATGGACCACGGGTCAGGGGTTTTTACACTTTTATAAGTTTGGTCCATGTGCACAGTGGGGGTAAATCTTCCAATTACAGCTTCAGGTAATGAAGTCATTTACCCCAAGTTTGCTCCCCTCAACTCCCTTTTGTTTCCGTTTCTTGGGGCCTGAGGTCTTGATTGCCAGGCCTGGAGAGGAATTGTTGTGTCTGCCCAAAATGGGAAAGCAGCAGCTCACACTGTGTATGGAGATTAGAGCTATACACTAAAGAACTGCAGGATTACANTCTTGGTTCTCTGGGCCCCACGTTGGGCTCTTCCCCCTGGGATCTCCCCTGTCCAGAGGAGACCCTCCTGGAGCAGTTCTGTGTCAGGAATGAGAGAATCATTGGACTTTTTCAGTCTTCAGCTCCTGTTTATTGTTATCTTATCAGAATTTCAGCATGCCATCTGCACCAGACCTTGCATGCAGGAAAACAGCACAAAAATGGCTAACAATCTGTGTTACAAGGCCTTTTAAGTCTAATCAAAAACTAAACTATCCAATTTAAAATTGACACCTAGATTATTTTCCTTTTTAACCCAATAACTGACCCCTAAAGACCCACAATGTGAACCTTTCTCTCCAATTACAAGATACCACCCAAACCCATGGAGAAGAAGGAAGAAAAAGGAACTTGAGACAACACCCTGTGCCCTCCATCTTGTTCCCATCTACAACAGACTAAAAATCCTAAAGCCTAAATTTCTCACCAAGGGATACACCTGCACTACTCTCTGTAATCTATTCCACACTTTTGTGGATTCTAGTCTGTCTAGGAAAATTTCTCCAAGAATGAGGGTCAAAGTCAGTGCTCCCCTGGGGGTCAGGACCCCCCAGGGCAGACAGAGAAACATTCCCCTTGCCCTGGGTTCCAACAAGGAACTGCCCAAGGACAGATCCCAGAGAAGGAGTGGAAATGGTCTGGAGCTCTGCAGGACACCAAGCTCCAAGGCTGGGTGGCAGGGGAGGAGGGTTAAGAGGAGAGATGTCTTTGAGACAGATGCAGTGAGATGTGTTATCCTGTGTGCAATAGAGATTTCATGAGAGGCAAGGTGGGGTTTTTGTTTGATTTGTCCTTGTGAGAGGTGCCCTCAGAGCTCCTGTCTCCACTGAAAGGGTGTGGGTCAGAACAGCTCCCGAGGGAATGGCAAAAACCAACTCCCAGGGCAGATGGAAGCTTGAGGAGGATGAAAGAGACACTGTAACATTTTCTTCCCTATCACAAAGCCTTAGCTTCCCCTTGGGGTGCTCCATTCATCAACCCCAAACCGGCTGGGAACAGTCCTGCAGCCCTTTCTTGGAAGGATTTTGCTCGCCAACAAAAAATGGGGCAGAAGAGTGTGGAAAACCAAATGAAATATGGACCTTTAGCTGTGCTCAAGAAAAACAAGAGCTGGCTGGGGATGCAATTAGAGCAGAGCCAAGGCGAGGGGAATGTTCCTGTGCCTGGCTTTGTGCTGCTCCAGCTGCAGATTTATTGTCCCCTGAGCAGCCCTGGCTGCCGTGGTGCTGCTGGAGCTCCCCAGGGCTCTGCCCAGCCTCCACACAGGGTGGTTCTCATTCCAGACTCCAGAGATGCTGGAACAATGCAGCTGCACATCAAAGGGCCCAGTGGAGCCCGAGGGATGCGGGAGCAGAGATGAGCCCTGGCCCCACGGGAGCTGTGGGGCACAGAACCCCAGGGCTCCCA
>VXBC01012119.1:3098-22582 GCA_013399945.1 Ploceus nigricollis
CCACTGGGGCCTTCCCCATACCCTCCTCAAAAGGGTCCAACTCAAAGCCGATGGAAAAGAAAGAGGGGAGGCGGTTTTGGCAAGAGGAGCCTGGCGAGGGGGCACAGGAGGGGCGGCGGGGATGCTGCAGCTCTCCAGTCTCTGAGTGGTTATAGCTGAGTTAAAGAGTGACCAGTCTGTAAACATCACCGGGGCAGGGAAGCTCAAATTGAAGAACACGCCAGTCAACACGAAGCTTCAGTTGTGGTTTGTTGTTTGGTTTTTTTTTTTGTCCATTTTCTCTTTTTTTTCTTCTTTTTTTTTTTCCTTTTTTTCCTTTTTTTTCTCATTGTAAACACTTGAAAGACGGACCCCTGCGACTCAGCAGGGGGGAGCAGTGGCCCCGCTCCCGGCGTGGGGCAGAGTCCCCATCTCAACGCTGCCGGGGCCCGGGGTGGAGATCTCCAAAAGGGAGATGGGAGAGAGGAGGAATTTCCCGTTTAGTCAGTGCAAAAAAACCGAGCAGAGCCCCCGGGCGAGTCCGGGTGGGAGGTGGGGGGGTTGCCGGTGAGAAATGCCGCGTGCTCCGTTTGGCCGGCTGTCCCCCGGCAGCTTTCCCCTTTCGGTTCGGGGAGAAAAGCCAAACATCATGGCAGGGTTTCGGCCGAGGGCGTCCCCGGGGCCTCCCTGGCAGACAGAGCTCTCCTGGTGACCAGCGGCTGTGGAGGGGAGAGCAGGTCGCTCCGCTTTTCTCACACTGTCGTCTCCTGGATGTTTCTTTTTGTTTTAAGTCTTTTAAATTAAAATAAAAAACAAAACAAAAAAAAAAAAGCAGAAAAACAACAGAACAAATAAAAATAATAAAATAAAATAAAAACTGCGCCGTTGTCCCAAGTGGATTCAAGTTTCTGGGTTTTATTTTTGTCTTCTTGAGGAATTTAAAGTCAGCCCAAAACTCCAGGCGGGGCAGGGGGGACGGGGAGAGGAGGTACAGCAGGTATAGCAAGGTGCCCTGCAAAGGCAGAGAGAGACCATCCCGGGTGAGGAGCAGGAGCCCCGGCTGTCACGTCCCACCCTATCCCACCCTGTCCTCCACTTCCAGCCCTGGATTTAAACCCAGCATGGCAATGTCCCTTCTGAGGAGCCCACCACAGGCTCACCTTAGAGAGAAGTCAGCAAGCACGCTCGGCGGGTCAATCAGAAGGATGCTCTGGGCAAGATCTGTTCACTTCAAACCATGAGTCTATACAGCTGCAAGAGGAGAGCATGTTACCACCATGCTGCTGAGCCTCAGGTGTCCCTGCCTGTCCCCTTGCCACCCGCCTGGCTGTCCCCTCATGGTACCTTTTGTGATAAATGCAGAGGCAGGGCAGCCTGGCTATCGTGTCCCCCTGCAGCAGCTCCTCCAGGCAGATCACGCACTCGCCGGCGTCCTTGGTCAGCACGTCATCTGGGAGGGGAGGACAGGGCAGCAGTGAGAAAGGGACCACCAGAGCATTCCCCTCCCTGGGATGGAGTGGAGCCCAGGGTCACTGCTGCGGGGGCAGCCGGGATGGGCTGGAATGGCAACAGTGCTGGGAAACACTGGCAGGAGGCTCATGTGGAGGCACAGGGGGGACATGGGTCTGGGGCATCTGGAGTGAACACAACCCTTACCCCCAGCTTCCAGAAAATCACCAACCAGTAGGGAGTGAGCATCACTCCCACACTAGTGGTCAGGAGAGAGGTGGGAGATGCCGGAGCTTGCAGCCCAGTGCTCAAGGCCAGCAAGGAGGGGAGGAAGGCAATGACCCTTTGGGGGCCAGCCCTGGAGGACACGTGCCAGCAGGGCTCCCTCTGGCACCGAGGGGAGAGGTGGGGGCCTTCTCAGGATAGGGGACTGTATTACAAAGGAGCCCAAAAGCAAAAGGAGCAGGCTTGAGCCGTGACAGGGGAGCAGAGTGGAGCGGCACCGTCCTGCCGGAGCACAGCCCTCTTGGGAAGCCCAGCCAAGCCGCCTGCCTGCAGCAAACGACTCTTCAGCCTGCCCGGAGCCATCCCAGGGTGGCAGGACGCCGTGTCCCCCACACAGCCTGGCTCTTACCGTTGTAGGAGAGGCGAGGTTTGCTCAGACACATGATAAAGTGCATTTCCATCTCGTCAGAAGCCACAGATTTGGAGCAAATGGGGCACTTGAAACCTGGAAGGAGAGCAGAGAGACGAGCCCTTAGTGAGGGCAGAAGGAGTCATCCACCCTGCATCCTGGGGAATCCCTGGGGCCATGGTGGGGCACGGCAGCCCCTCACCTGCTGCCTGCATAGTGACCCTCACCCCACACAGCACCCACTGGGCACCCACTCATCCTGTGCCGGCCACCAGCAGCTGCCAGCGTGGGGGACAGCCACCGAACAGGGGACAGCCGACGAGCTGGTGCGCTGGCTGTCCCCGTGCCCACCGCGCAGAGGGCACAGAGAGCGTGCCAAGGCAGTGCACACGTGGCCATCAGCTGCTGCCAGGCCTTAAAGGGCGAGCAACAGCCTGAGGCACGCAGCACCCAGCCACTGGCAGTGCATGGGCACGTCCCTGTGCCTGGACAGTGCTGTCCCTGCTGCCAGAGCTCAGCACCACATGGCTGAGCCAGAAAAGCTGCAAGGAAGGAGTTTTTTCTATGGCTGCAGCACAGGACTGGCAGATTGGAGCCTCAAACATAAATGGGTGCTTTGTCCAGCTTTCCACAGGAGTGAAGTGGATGCTCACCCCTCTGATGCCAGCTTGTCTCCCCAGAAGCAGGGGGACACTGCAGGCTGATGAGCCAGCTTGACCTTGGCCCTGCCTGATGATTTGGGTTCTTGGATGAAGCTGGATGGGATGCCCAGATCTGCTCTGTGACCTTGCTTGGGGTGGTGCCAGGGTGTCACACCAGTGTCATCACCTGCTCGAGCCATGCAGACCACCACGGCATGGTCCCCAGCCCCACTGAATGAGGCTGCCCCAAACACAGTTTGTAAGCCCCAAACTCACAAGGAGCAGAACCCCAAGCAGCCTTGTAGGTCACCCATCTGGGACTCCCTGCCCTTCCACTGCAGCCAGCTCGAGGCCACGAGGTTTGTCACTGCCCAGCAGAGCAGCGCAGCTCGAGCTGAACACGCGCGTGCCACCACCACGGGTTTGCACCAGAATATCCAGCAATTCCCTGCCTGCAGAGAGGGAGAGGGTAATTTAAGGATCTGCCTTCTAAAAGCAGATCAGGTTTGACTGCAGTGCCGCTTAAGAGCTTTCTTCATATATATGCAAAGGCTGCTCAGGAACGAAAAGAAAAAGAATGTACACAAATTATCTAATGATGAATCAGGCTCTTGTTTGCCACCACGTGGATGTGGACAGGGCATTTTTTTTTTTGCTTCTTGTAAGAGACAAAGTACAGGGTGGCTTTAAGGAGAGGCAGCTCAGACCTCTGCTGTGCAGACAGCCCCTGTAACTTCTCAACATTCCAGTGCTCATTAGCAGCAGTGATAAATACTTTACTTCCCAGGTCCTTGGATCCTGCCCCTCCAGAGTGTCATTATTTCCCAGGAGGGTGCAGCAAGGATGAGCACTATGGATGGTATGGGATTGGCTCTAAAAGGACCTGCTAAAAGGAGCCCTCAAGCCCAGCGGTCGTCCAGTGGGGTGTCCTGCTGGCCTGCAGCATTGCCACCCTGGGAACACATCCCTGCCCCAGCCTGGCTGAGCCACAGGGTGTCTGCTCTGCGTCCGGCCCCAATTGCACCAAGCCCCAGGCAATAGGGCAGTGCCGCAGCCAGGGCCTCGTGGGCAGCAGCACTGATCTGCCTTCTCCTCTCCAGCCTAATTTTACTCCTGACCGATTTATACCTTGTGGCAGCCGTGCCCATTAGCTGAAGTAGCTGGTTTTTTTCTCCTCCCAAGTGTTTACCCACCCGGTGTATTTATAGCGTGGATAGCTCAGATAGCCTCCCAGGCTGCCTGCTGCGAGACCCAACTGGCCTCTCCTTGCGAGACACCCTCCCTGTGCCCCGCTCCCCTGGCAGCCCGCCTGGCCCTGTCCCTGCCTGAACTGCTCCTGCCTGGCGCAGATGGTCTGCCAGCACCACGGGCACCGGGCCCTACCGGGGAGCTCTGGGCACTGCTTCCAGCAGCAAGTCCCTGGAACGGCTGTGAAGGGCTCCCTTTGGAAAAGGCATTTTGTCTGCAACCTCTGTGTCAGGGCACAGCATTTGTAGAGGTTCAGTACTGTTCCCTGTGCTGTGTGTGGGCAGACCTCGTTTCCTCTGGTCCCCCCTTTTCTGTGCCAATGTGTTATTTTAAACAGCTGTCCCAGATCTGCCAGCTCCGGCAGCACCCGAAGGGATCCTATGAGACGTGCAACCAATGTAAAGGGAAAAGGCCCCAGATGAAACTGCCTGGTCTGTGGCTGCCAGGGCACGGCTGCCAGCAAAGCAGCAGGGCCAGGCAAAGAGCAGGGTCTTCTGCAGGCTCCAGCAAGCGGCTGTTGCTGTATCTCCAGGCCTATTTGCTAGCTGGGATAGCTTTAGCACGGTTATAAATAGCTGGCATGAGCACTCCTCATGCTCCTCACTGCTCCCTGGGCAGCTGGCTGGGGCACCGGGACTCCTGACACCGCCACAGCCCCATGGCAAGGACGTGGGGACATTGGGCAGACAGAGGGGCCCAGGCTCAAGCCCCAGCACGGAGGGGCCCAGGCTCAAGCCCCAGCACGTATGTGGCATCCTCCAGCCAGACAGGTCTGGGGGCTGAGCCAAGAGCAGAAGCACACACACACTTTTCTGGCTCTGCATTTCACAAGATGGAGGGGGGGAAAAAAAAGGAAAGATGAATATGCAGTTGCGTAAATTCCCAAGTTTGAGCAGGAGTGCGGAGCTGGTGTGGAAAGGCCCCCAGGGCGGAGGGCTGCCCTGCACCCCAGCTGTCGGCATAAATACTTGACATTGCAAAAGCAACTGCTCGTGTCTCCCTTCGTGGCAGGCACAGGAGCCCACCACCAGTGGGAGAGGGGAGGCAGAGGTGAACTCTGCAGAGGTGAACCTCACCCCTTCTCCAGGTGACCTTTGGGTGAAGGTGATAGGCAGAGAACCAGCGAGGCCAGGGGACAGCCAGCACCAAACAGCAGCAGGCACCAAGCCCGGTGCCTTGGAATATCCCTTCACAGTTCAGGAGCCTGTCCTGAGGATGAAGGAGCTCCTCTCCACATGGCCAACCCCCTCCAGGCCATGGTATTTTCCACATTCTCCGAAATCCCCGTTAATTTATCCTGCCTAAGCTGCCAGCCGGAGCAACGCAGGAGATTACATTTTGACAGCTGCTCATGGAAAATTCAGCTCCCTCCCTCCTCCTCAAGCCCTTTACATCCTCCTCCCACATGCCTAAAAAAAAAAAGAGAGGAAGGGCCCAGCTATTCCTCCTTGCCTGGGCCTCCCACACCCATGGGGAGGCCCAGGGGTTGCTCCAGGGAAAGGCCATGGACACTTCCTGCCTCCCAAGGCATCTGGTGCAGCTGGTGATGCTCCTGCCCACGGCACATTAAACCTGAAGCTGGCACTGTCACCTCATACAGAAATGTGTGGGCAGGTACCAGCTCCCAACAAGAGTAAGTGAAGAAGAGGAGGGTGCTGCAGGAAGGGGGCTGGCCTGGAAAGGCAGGTTCAGGTAAAGACCTGGACTCTTGTACCTTGCAGGAGACTTTGAGAAAGCCAAGGGCTTTCCAGGGCTGCGAGACGTAGGCTGGCAGGTGATCTAATCTCTCCAATGGCTTGGTCTAGAAACCAGGAGCAAATGGCGCTGGTGCTCTCCAGAGGCTACTACCCTCTGAGTATTTTTAGGAAGGTTACATGGTTAATTTTAGAGAGTTGGGCAAAGCAGAGCTGGGAACCTCTGAAAATCTCCACCCAGTCCTATGAATGCTGAAAAAGCCTGCTGGTTAACCCTCACAGTGCCAAAAACACTGCCACAGAACTGCAAGGAATTTAGTGATGGTGGGTGGCTTGAGACACCTTTCCAAACCATTTCTAAGTATCCCAAAGAGAGCTGATTTTGGATAGAAAATTCCCATCACTTGTGTCTACTGAGTAGTACAACAGGGTCAACCACACCATGTCCTGAGAGTAGAAGTGGCTGCTCCTTTCAGGGGGGATGAGACCATGTCCACAGGAGCTGCAAGCCTGTCCCAGATCCCAGGGAAAGGCATGTGCCATGTCTACCTTCACCTGCCAAACCCTCTTCCTGCTGGGTGTGCCTCTGGGCAGATTGCTTACAGGCCACGGTGCCACCAGGAGTAGCCCTGGCAGTAGGACACTGTGGCTCTGTTACTGGCAGGTGGCTGAAACATGGAGAGCAGCAGCTTTTCTGCTGCACAGCACCTCCAGCAGTGGGAGGAAGACACCAGTGGGGATGATGTGCCCTGAAGGCAGGAGGAAGTAGCAGCCCAGGCACAATGCCAGCAACTGACCCCACACAGCATTCACCAACTGGATCCCTGGTTGCCCAGTCTCCCACTACTGCCATGGGATATACCAGGAGCCCTGTGAGTGGGAGTGGCAATGCAAACTCCTCAAAACCCAGGAGGGATCCCTTCTCTGGTGCCCAGCCACCCCACAGGACATCTGGAGAACCAAGGAGCTTGGGTAAGCTCCAGGCTGCCTGATGATCATGGAAGACTTGGAAACCTCAGATGCAGAGCCTATCTCCATGTCTCTAGAGAGCATCCTGGGCTCTCAGCCAAGGGAGCTGGCTTATACCAGGTGAGGATGCATCCAAACATGAGATAAACCAGAGAATATTTGGTCCAAGCATGTAGTCCTGATGCCTCCTCTTGCTGAGTAAACCATGAGCATCCCACCTTCCACCATGGCTTCCTTAACACCGCCAGCTGAACCAGCACCATGTGGAAGCTGAAATACATGGATCATCTTGGAAAAACCTCGACTAATGACTGAAGAGGAGGGAAAGACTGAAGGACCAGTTGGTCAGGCTGAAGCATGTGGGGTTGGGTAAGGCAAAGGGGTTCCAAGTCCTCCCCTTCCCTTACCCCTCGAGGGCTCCAGCACAGCCCCAGGAGGGAAGAAGGGATCAGGGAGGAGTTATCCTCTGTGCCAGCCAAGTGAAGGAAATCTGAAGAGCCAAGATATTCACACCCAACATCTCCTAGAAAATAAATTCCCTACGGATTTAAAGCAGCCTCATTTTTTTTAAAGCAATGGTCACAGAGTGGCACATGGGAGATGGCACATGGATGCACAGAGCACCTCTCCAGCACTGGGCACAACAGGGACCTGGCAGCTGAGGACTCCATGAGTGTCCCCTGAGGAGTGGAAGCCCACCATGAAAGTGACGCTCTACCAGCCTCAGCGACGCAGTCGGGTGATGCTGCAGGAGGCTGCATCAAGTCCCTGCAGGCCAGGGCACCCAGCAGAACCAGGCCACCAGAATCCACCTGCCCCTGCAGAAGGAAGTGGCATCAGCTGCATGGGCAGAGGCAGGAGCCAAGTCCCAAGGCAGCCCTGCTGCCCCGGCAGGACTCAAGGCACCGGGTGAACTCCACGATGGTGCTGGGCTATTGTGCAGCACAAGGGCTGACACGAGCAGGGACACGTAGGCAGGAAGGAGTAAAGCACTTAAGCTGCCTCATTTGCCAGCTTTGAAAAAGTGAGCGTCCTTCCTCCTCATTCAAGGCTGCAGAGGGGCTGGAGAGCATAAAGGATGGGTCCAGAGTGGAAACAAGATATCACACCTTCCTGGGGACAGAAGGAGGCAGGGCTGGGGGATGCCAGTGAACCAGCCCCAGATGATCAGCCAAGCAGGGGATGTGGTTGGATGGGACATCTCAGAATGGCAGTGCTTGGAAAGAAACTCAGCCATTTCTGCTGCCTTGGCAGAGGGATGGTCTTGCTCCATCCCCATCCCTCCCCACTATTTCCTTGCTGATTGAGTCAGTTCAGCTTGCTGAGAAGAGAGAAAATAAATGTTTGTAATATGAAAGCAGCACCCCAAAAAGAAGCTACTTCTGTGCAAGGCCAGGTTTTCCAAGGTCTAAGAAAAGTTGTCCCTGGTGTGCAGTAGCTCCTGGCCAAGGCCACACATGGCAGCTGTCTGCTGTCAGGTCAGCCACACACCAGCCAAGGGTGGCAGGGATGTGCCACGGAACATGAAGCTGGCCATGGGCAGCACAATCCTAATGCTCAAGGCATTGTGTTTTGGAGACACCTCTGTCCACTCCCACCTGACTCAAGCCACAAAGAAGAGATGTAGCAGAAAGGACAAGGCATTAGTGCTTCAGGTGGGATGTAGGGAAGCCACTGGGGTCAGAGAGATGCAGGACACAGAGCAGAGGGGCTGGGTGACACCACATCACAGAAGCCCACGGCTAGCTTGCTGCAAGCCAGGAGGCAGAGCTATTTCTTTTTTAGCCAGCTAGGTTCTTATGGAGGTGGTGGGGGAGGACGGGAAGAAGGAGAACAGATTGCAGTTCTGGGGCTGAGGAAAGCTGGAGAGTTGGAAAGGAGCAGGAGACACAGGAGAGGGAATCCCAGAGGAAGATTTGCTCCAGAGCACCCGAAGCTATCGATTCTCAGCAGATGGACACACCAAAGCCTTAAAAACCACCTCCAGCACAGCCCACAGACATTGAGAAGCAGGAGGGCAAAGAGGCCTGGTTATATGGTCACAGGATGTCCAGACACCAAGTACCCTCCTTGCCTGACATTGTTTGAATATTGACCCTTTCATGGTTGTAAATGCAATTTTTGAACAGAAGTACCTATGCTAAGACAGAGATCATCTCCCTCATATAGTTCAGGCTATACTGCAGGATCAGTTCCCCCAGATCTGGATGAAAAAGGCAACGTCTCAGGGTCACCCTGTCTTCTGGCAAGTCCTAGTTTACTGCAGAAACACTCCCCCAGCTGCTGGGAACAGGTTTCATAAGGATGCGTAGCCCAAAACTAATTTTAGCATCCCAGAGAAGAGCAAAGTTAAGCAGAGGGGTCCTGGGTGATATCCCAGCAAAGGCATTAACACCTCCAACTCCTGCTGTTGGGCTGTAGGGTTCAAATTTACCAAGTTACAACTTATCCAGGGCTCCTGCTAGTCACAAAACAGGTCTGGGGTCATGGCCCAGGAGAACTGCAGGGATGCTCTGGTGCTGCCTCCATGCCTCTCAAGAAATGCTCAAGTGTTCAAATTCACTGCCCAGAGAGGACAACGATCCTGCAGGCACACCTGGGAATTTCCAAAGGGTTTGCCTGAATGCCTGTTTTTTTCCTCCCACGTATTTCTCATAGGAAGGAGGAGGCCCAGCCAAAGCCCTGCTGTGGGCAGCAATCATTTGCAAGATGCACAGAGCCAGCAGGGTGATGAGGGGGTCCCAGGTGTTGAAATGAAGGAGCACAGGGCATCCTCTGGCAGCACAGTGGGATGCAGCAATTTGGAAATCAGAGCAGGAAGGGACAGTTTGGCACTTTGGCTTGGCAAGGGCTGGGAGGGAGCAGCGAGGCAATGTCACGTGGGGACTGGGGGAGGTGAGTCATTTCTGACTGAGACATCCGTTGGGGAGGCACCCACGGAGTCCCCACTGCCAGGCTCCAGCACTGACGAGCTGCCAGAGGAATTCCCACTTTTGGAAAGGTTGAAACACCAAAGCCTGACCCGAGCCACTCCCAAACCCAGCCGGATCTGACCCCATGGGGTGATTTGCTGCCTGACCCCTGGGTTTTTCCAAAGCAGAAAACTTGTGCTTTGATGCTGCCGAGGCTCCATCCATCATGCCTCATCTTCAGATGATCTCTTGGGAGGATGATGGGACACTCCAGAGGCACATGATGACGTGCCCTGGCTTTGTGATGTCGGGAGTATAGCCAAGCACTGATGGCACCCACGTACCCCTTCCTGGCAGGGAGTGATCCCAAACAGCTCCTGGGACACCTCCTCCCCAGGCATTCCACAGCAGCACTGCATAAAGAGCACGGTGGAGGATGTCTTTGTGCCTGGCCCACGGTGGCAGGATCACTGAGGCAACTGTTTTTCATCAGTGCAACATCCCCAACCCTTGGGGTGCATGGAAAGGATAACATGTTGCTTTTGGGGGTAGAGAAAGGGCAATTTTTATGTAGTGGGCAGCAAACAGAGCATAAAAGGCACACAGAGCTGCACCCGCCCACAAGCAGTGCATGGCTAGGGAACACTTGTGGCCAGTTCACAGTGTTTATTTCTGCAGAAAGACAAAAAAAATTGAAATTTTTCCACCACTGGAAAAAAAAGAAAATCTTAGTGAGGAGCATGCTGCAGAGCAAGTCCTGACCTCACCTGGTAGGAAGGGCTGCATAGCACAGAGCATCTCCCTGCTCCCCAGGAGAGACTGTGATTGCTGAGGGATACCCAGTGAATGCCCCAGCCTACCAGGACAGCAGGAAGGGGAAAAAGCAGGTGCAAAGCTGGGGGTGATCACTCTTCTCTGTTGTACATGGTGCAGAAGGGGAGGGATTCTCCACAGCACCAAGCTGCCTGGACAGGCAGCCTGAGCACTCTTTTGACAGCCAAAGGCTAAGGATTTGGGAGGAAGATCTATGTTGAGGATGGGGGTACACCACTCCAGAGCTTCCTGGCTGCCTTTGCAGCATGGAGGTGGCTGACAGACAGAGCCAGCTTTCTGCAGCTCCAGGAGCTCTCCGAAACACAAAGCACAGCATCTCAGAGGAGTGAGCCCCTCAGAGAGTGGCAGGGTCTGCCCACTCTGGATCCTGCTGGAGGAGGCAGGAGGGGCTACACACTGTGCCACAGGCAGGAACAACCCTGTCCAGGTGCCCCACCTTCTCTGTCCTTTTGCTTCAACATGTGCCAACCTCCAACATGAAAAGGGCTCCTTCTGAGGAAGGACACAGTGAGGCTGCAGATGACAAAAATCCCAGCTGTGGGATTTGAAGCTCTCTCTTCCCCATCACAAAAGGCAACACCCAGAGGAGCAGAGTGTAACCCCACTTCCAGAGTGGGGCAGGGCCTTGTGAAGCAGCATCTTCCCATGAAACATTCATCCAGGACTAGGTGCAGGGTGCCACCTGTTTTGTACCTGTCTACAGGGAGCAAAAAGAAATAAAAGGCATCTAAAAACCCCCTCAGAAGGGAAAGATCCAGGCAAACAGCAGACTTAAAGGGCTATGAAATCAGGGGGGCAATAAATAAGCAGATGGACATTTGTTTCAAAGCAGCAAGATCTGAGCAGGGATGACCTGAAATGCCAAGGCAGCCAAGGCAGGGTGCTCAGCCTCAGCCTGTCCTGCTCAGCACCAGCTTAACAGAGGGCTGGCTCCAAAATTGATCTCAGCCCATGCTGACTTGACCTCCCTGCAGACAATAACTTAGGCCATCTGCCTAGAGCCAACCTCGCCTCCTTTTCCCTGGCTACAGATGTCTAGGCCTTGGATGCATGGATTGAAAGGTGGATCTAATTCCCCTGCAGCGCTTCTGATGAAGTGCAGCTCCATCGCCTTGTAGGAAGAGCTCCCAAATGAATTACTGCAATTACCCCAGCTGCAGGAGAAACTGCAGGTTTTCCCCTCACTGGTGACAAAGGCTTCTCCAAAAAACAATCCCCCAAACGCCCACCACCCCAAGCTGCGAAGAGCAAAGCCCCTGGCATGACTCTCAAATCACTGAGCTGTGATCTGAGAAACTCACAGCCATGGTAAAAGCCAGGAGAAGAAGGAAGAGACCTGTCTTTCAAGGCAGCAACAGGCAAAGAGACATAGAGGACATGGAAATGCCAGTCGCCTCATCCTGGAAGGAAATAAAATGCTGGGCAGGGATGTGGGACAGGGTCAGTATCACTGAGCTCTCCTGCCTGACTGCTGCTTTCCCCCTCTTGTGTTGCAGGCAGCTGGCCTCTAAAAATACCCACTGTTGTCATGCTGTCCTGCCTGCCTGGGCCAGGAAACTGCTCTGAGCAGCTTTCAGTTCCATTCTTCATCTGCGCTGCTGTGCTTCCCTCACCAGGATCTGTCCCAGCCCCTCTTCTGTGCCTGGCAGGTGACAGTCTCTCTGGAACTATGGCCATAACTTGACATAAACTCAATTAACCAAGGGTGCTAACAGGGAATATACAACCCTGGGAAATTTCTGCTAGGGTTGCTAAAACTAGCAGAAAGGTAAATATTTCTGCAGCATCTCTCTGCTTCTCTACAAAGTGCTACAAGACTGTTCCAAGGCACATAATCTAATTTCACACCACTGATGGAAAACCCACAGCTACATGAGTGTGCAGGAGCACAGGGAGTCGCAAATTTCCCAAGTTCATTCAGCCTATGACACCACCAGGGTCAACCTGGTGCTGATGCTGGCCAGCTCTGGTCCACAGGGAAGGAGGGGAGAGAAGAATCAACTTCACCTCAGAGGTGCAGTACAGCCTCTCCAATGGTGAGGTACATCCCCACTGGCAAAATACACCCTGGATGGAACACCCCCAGCTGCCCACAGACCCGGCGTTGGGTCTGAGCAATGCATCTGCTCGGGTTCAGCTGGTGGCACATGCACAAACCTGGCAGTGTGAAGGCACAGGGACCACACCAGGGAGCACCAATGTATCAAGCCCCCTGCCAGCAGCACAGAAATCAGCCATGAAGATCTGCCTGCTGCTTCTCTTGCCTTTCCTTCCACCTTCCTCAAATTCCAGATTGTACGGACCTGCAGTGGGCTGGAAAGTTAAACCATGACAAGAGAGAAGCAGACCCTGTCCCCCACCACAGGCACTCCCCTCCCCTGCCTGCAGCCCAGCAGGGCAGGAAACCTGCCAGCAGCTGGGCTCTGCCCACGGGAAACGCTGTGCAGCAGCACGAGAAGAGGCCCCAGGCAGCAGAGCTTCCTGAAGCTGCACCTCCAACAGCCTCCCATCAAAAAGCACTAAGCAGAAGCATTCAGCCATGCAGCACCTGCAAGGGACAGCAGGAGCACCCCTGGGGGGTACTTAAGCCCCCAGTGGGTTGACCTGCATTTGAAACCTGCCTGGTGGAACTGGTGCAGGGAAGACATTTAAGGCCCAGCTTTAACTAGTCTTGCTCTATCTGAAATTAAAAAATTGGTGACCCTACAGAGGGAGGCTTGTTGTACCCCGATGTACAGCCAGGCCAAAGCAGATGGGCAAAGTGCTCTGCATCAGGGCCTGCTGCTTTACAGCATCACTTGGCTGCTCATGCACATCATTCCCAAGCCCTTATGATTTCAGTTTTCAAGGGAACCAGGAGAAAGCCAGGTCACATTTACTCAAAACCAAGTACTCAGCACATCTGGGGTTTTGGTGTACCAGCAGCAGATGCCACGAAATGCACCTCGTGGTTGCCCACCATCTGCTTGGGGCACCACAAGGCTCGTCCCTGCAAAGGGAATTTATCTGAAGAGCCCTTTGCTGCCTGTCTGATCTGTCACATGAGATATTACATCGGAGAGAGGGAAAAAAAAGCTTTTTTTTTCTCCTCCTCCAAAGTGGGTTTTTCTCCCTCCCTGTGCTTCTCTTGAAATTAATTTTCAGCATTTAGCAGCATTTTCCCATGACTCTGTGCGGCTGCCTTGGCCAGGCGCCAGCCTGATACTGCTCCTCCACCAAAGATGTCTGTATCTGATTGATCCTCCGGCCAGTGAACGGGAGAGAGAGGAGAGAGAAGCCTTAATAGCACATTAATAAATAAGAGAAGCCTTTACGGTTATTCCAGTCACCGGAACAAACATCTCAGCAAAACAAACCAGCATGGGATAAACTTACGTCACAGGCTGGGAAGACAATCCTGGCTGGGAAGTGGGTCAGCCCAGGAGCACGAGAGCATCATTCTCAGCATCTCTAGAAGATACATGTGTGGAAGAGGGAGAGGGCACCCAGCTACCCTATGCTGATTTATGCACAGGTTTGTAGAGCAGAGAGCCCAGTTAATGTGCACAGGAATTAGTGCCCTGGTTCCTGAGGAAAGCAGTCGGGATTTCAGAGGGCACTGGGGAGGCAAGGCAGCGCAGAGACAGCCTGCGCTCGCTCTCGCTGCGGAGACTGAAGATAACTGCCGCCACCGCCGGCTTCTCACGCACAACGCCAACGTTGATGTACTTAAACTTCATCTCCAGCTCTGGTGTGCATTAAAGCTGCCTTTGAGTCTCCCATCTTCAGGTGTTCAGCACTTTGTTCTTCTGAGGTAGCCGCTGCCTCTTCCCTCCTGTCCCAGGTGGATGCTGCCCTGGCAGCTGGCTCAGAGAAGGCAGAAGCAGAAAAGCATCCCCTCCAGAGCCCAACAGCTGAACATCACCAGTGCTGGGAGTCATGAGGACCATTTCTGTACCCACTTCCCAAATGATCTGCAGGTCTGGCAGTGATGCAGGTGCCTGACCCGGCTGTCAGACAGTAACCAGCACCAAACCCACAAAAAGATGGTTTGAGGACAGTCATCTTTGGAAATTTCCACTAGCAAAAATAGATTCAGAATGGCAAGTTCATGCAGACCTTGGGGCGCCCTTCCCCTGGCCTAGCTCCTGGAAGCGGGGAGGGAAGCACATATGATGTCTGCATGTTGAAACATAGATTCAGTTGGAAGGGAACCACAAGGATCATCAAGTCCAACTCCTGGCCCTGAACAGGACAACTCCAAGAATCACACCATGTGCCTGAGAGCCTTGTCCAAATACTTTCTGAACTCTGTCAGATTTGGTGCTGCAATAACATCCCTGGGGAGCCTTCCAGTGCCCAACCACACTTTGGGGCAAAAATCTTTTCCTAACATCCTGTGTAAACCTCCCTTAGCACAGCTCCATGATGTTCCCTTGGATCCTGCCACTGGTCATAGAGAGCAGAGATCGGTGCTGACCCTCCGGTGTCCCTCCTGTGGAAGCTGCAGCCCACAATGAGCTGTGCCCTCAGTCTCTTCTCCAGGCAGAACAAGCCAAGTGACCTCAGCTGCTCCTCATATGGCTTCCCCTCTAGACCCTTCACTATCTTCATGTCCCACCTCTGGATGCTCTCTCACAGCTTTATATCCTTCTTGTATTGTGGTACCTAAATCTGCACACCAGACTTGAGGTGAGGCCACAGCAGTGCAGGACAATCACCTCCCTTGACCAGCTGGCAGTGCTGTGCCTGATACACCATGGGACACGGTGGGCCCATTTTGGCTGCCAGAACACACTGGTGACAAGTTGGTGGCAGGACAGTCAGGGCTAAGAGTGGCTGACTAGCAAGCTACAATTCAGCCTTCTCATTCTGGTGTAGAGACTTCGATGGCAGGACTATCTGAAGAGCAAGGATTGCCAGGCACCAGTGAGAAAACACTCAGGACTTAAAGCTGTCAGAGCACAGCAAGGGTGCACCACAGACAGGCCTCTTCCCAGCTTGCAGAGACTGGAGCTGCCCAACACAGGTGTGTACACACACTTTCAGTTCACCCTCCAACAAACAACCCCTATTTC
Organism: Ploceus nigricollis; assembly: GCA_013399945.1. Taxonomy (NCBI): domain Eukaryota; kingdom Metazoa; phylum Chordata; class Aves; order Passeriformes; family Ploceidae; genus Ploceus; species Ploceus nigricollis. Next base: position 18,516 of record VXBC01012119.1, read on the forward strand.
CCACCCTGTTACTCTGGAGCCAGATTGAAGAGCACTTCCAGCCTTTTTTGCTCTCAAACTGTGCCTGGAGAAGGACTCAGCCCAGCACCCTGGCTGCCATCTCTGCACTAAAAACCCTCTCATCTTCCTCAGGCTGGGCTCTCCTGCTCCAGGAAAGTGCTGCTGAGAACACAGCAGTTCATTTGGCAAAGAAGGCCTCCTGACATTGGTGCTACCAACATTCAGGACAAACAGCTTGCTTTGTCAGTGCACAGAAAGCCTGTGACATTCCTGGTGGTACTGCACAGGAGGATAAGCTAGGCGTTTCCTTGGGCTAGCCAGTAGACAAGGAGATATGGATTTATTAGAGCTTCAAACACTCAAGGGCTTTGGGTGATGAGTGGGATTTCCAGATAAACTTTAAGCTACTTACAGCCTCTGCAAACTCCCTTAGATCCTCTGATGAATAACATGAGAGATACTAAGAGAACCACACAAAGCTGGAGAAATGCAGCACTAAACCACACATCTCCCTTTTCTCCCTTCTTCTCACTAGCCTTGGCTTTACTGAGAACTCCTAAATAGTCATAAACCTACAGAGGCAGGGTCAAGTGCTACGGGCAAACTCCAAAGTTGTGCAAGATGTGTCTTTTCCACTCATGGAGGTCAAGAAATGGATCTCAGAAACCCTGGGCAGACAGGGGAATCCCAGAGGAGTTTCAGATGGTGCTAGAACATTTACATTGCCTGTGTACATGGCAGGCATGCCTTGGGAAAATCCCCATCAGGAAACAGGACTCATCCACAGAGGTGCTGCCTACTCAAAGGAAGGGACAAGCTCCACCACAAATGTCAGACCTCTTGCCCACCCCATAGAAGATATACATAGGCTTCACTGTTCACAAGAGCAGCAGCTCTCCTGCCCTTGTCCTGGGACAGGCTAGAGGCCATCAGCATCTAACTGCTCCTCCAATTCAGGCATCCCAGCAGCCACAGTGGAGCCCAGAGGGATTCAGCAGTGGGCTCTTCTCACTGACCAGCCACATGCACAGCACCTTACAGTGATGCTGTAGCATTCACTGGCTTTGGGGACCACTTTGCAACTTCCCTCTGTACAATCCTCAGCACAACCCTTCTCTCTTCCTCCCCAGGCACACCTAGTTCTTCTGCATGCCTTCAACTGCAGAGAGGGGAAGGAGTGACACCAGCCAGGGAAGAGAGCTCAGCCTGCCCCAGCTCACTCCTCAGGGTCCCTGCTGAGGGGCCTGATGACCCATGAAGTAGCTGGAGAGGCAGAGAAACTCTGCATGGCAGATATAGGAAGCAGCAAGGCGCCAAGACTATTTGTGTGCTCCCATTATCACAGGCACTCTGCTGCAACAACAGCACCTTATCACTGCCCTCAAGTCGGAGCTTCTCGCTGTCCCACTGAGGAACCCATAGAGCTCAGGTTGCACTTTGAGCTCCCAGCTCATCCCCCAAACCCAAGTGCTCCCAGAGAATGGCACCATCCAGGTCTCCAGAAAGGGGCAGGCAGGGCAAGAATCCACTCTCCAGCCCTGTTATCCACAGAGTTTGGGGGCTCCTCTCCTCGGTAGTACAGCAGCTCAGGCAGATCCCAGAGATCCCATGCCTCGTGCTGAGTGGGTTTGGTACGTCGGCGGGCCCCCTCATCCCCACCCTCGAGTCATCCTTCAAAGGGAGCAGGGACAGTCACGCGCAGCAATGTCAAAGCTCCTCTCCATTTACCAGAGCACTGCTGCTTCAGCACTTTCCAGTGGCTAATGGAGTGGCTCAGCACCACGAGAGGAGCAGGTCGATGGGGAGGCAGGGGGGAAGACGCAAGTAGCTCCTGACTGCCCTGCTGGAGGATAACCAGCTGCAACGGGAGATTAACAGGAATTTCAGCAATCTTGCGGTGGCTTACTTCCCCCCTTCCCTGCAGTCTCCAAATCCTTCATTAACTTCTTACACTAAGAGAAGAAGAGTGCAAAAGTTAAATGAGCTCTGACAAGTTTTCAAAAGGGTTTTTAAGCATCCTCCACTCCTTTTGCTATTAATTAGCAACGAAGAACCACCACCGGGAGAGGCTTCAGTACAGACTGAACAGTCTCGCTGCTGCCCGCGCACGCTTCAGCTCAGCTCAAATGCTCTCAGAGGGCCCCAAAAGAGGCACCAGAGAAACCCAGTTCTTGCAGCACTTCCCACAGCTCACACTGCAATCTTTCAAGGGCACCGTGTTTAACTTCGCAGCACTGCACTAACTCACTCAAGTGGCTGAAAAACAGCTTACTCCATTTTGCAGCTGGTTTATTTTTCTGAACAGGTTTTTGCCTCTCAGCATTGCAGTTTAAAATGTAACTGACACTCTCTGACCAACCATCGTGAGCTGCAGGGTGTTTCTGTAATGAGACCCTCCTCGTTCCAGCACCAGGCGCAGCAGAAGCCTCCATGGCCCTCATTCCCACAGAGGCTTGTGGAATACCTGGAAGGATGCTGTGCCTTCGTCTCTCTCTATGTTTAGAAACCAGAGCAGCAGAACAGTCTGTGCAAGGTCATGGAGCAAGGAAGTTTGCAGGAGCACTTGGTCTCAACTCTGGTGCCACATACCAGCCCTCTCGATCTGTCAGGGAGGATGGCAAGCTCCTGGCTTATCCAGATCAATAGGAATCAGACCTGGGGCATCCTGCCACTGAGGATGCAATGCAAGACACACAGCTTCCATCTAACGGAGAAGAGCAGCCCCTGGAGACTGGGCAGAGGGAAAAAAAATCCCAAGATTTTTTTTTTCCCAAGAAGTAGGAAAATGGGCCCCATGAGACTCTTCTTGCACTTTGTTCTTATCCACTGCTTCAGTCTCAGGCTTTCCTGAAAATGAGGCATTGTCCCAAGGCATATTATGAAATTCCCAGACCACGTCACACAAGGAGAACACAGCATTTGCAAGGGGGACGGGTGGGAGAGAAATCCCAGACTATTCCAGGAAATACAAGGAGACATCCCTGAAATGACTTCCCCTCCAGCCAGGAGGGGAAGGGAGGACCTCCCACCTCGCTCCCTGTACCCAGCCAAAACTAGGTCAGTGACACAGCCCTGCTCACAGCGAGAACTCCTCTCCAGACACCAGGACACATGGAAGAGTCCAGCCAGGAGGGTGAAGGGGGTAACCTTGCCCCTTCCCATAGCCTGACACGTTTCCTGCAAGAGAGCCCAGCTGGCCCCCCAGCCCTGTCAAAGAAGCAGGCAGTTCCTCCTCTGCTTCCTCCTAAGCAGCACAACACTGCCAGCTGGCTTGAAAGAGAAAACCCACTTTGGCCTTTCCCTGGCCCTTTATCAGACAAAACAAAGGAAAAAAAAAATCCCCACACCTTGCTTTTAAAGGCTTTCTCTGCTTCTTTCCCAGTTTCTAAGGCTGGGAACTGCTACACCTGACTGGCAGCCCTTGCACACCTTCAGAAGAGACACAGGGTGCTCAGCCTGGTTGCAAAACCCAAGGTCTTGAGCTGCAGCACCCTCAAGACCACTATCCCCCAAGTCAAGGGAGGATGGGGTGGGGGTGCCACATCCACTGCTTCATATCCTAGAGCCATAACACCTCCCTTCTGGAAAGCTTCCTCCCTTCACAGCCCCTTCCTCCCTTGACCTTGACACAGATGCCAGCTCCAGCATGCACCCACCCGTCTGTGCCGTGGAGGGGATGGGGATGAGGGTCCAAGAGGGGGTCAGCTCCCCCTTCCCAGCTGAACCGCGCCCACCGCCGCCCCCGAGCACCCACGGAGGGAGGGGAAGCCGAGGGAAGGCTTCGGGGAGCCGGCACTCACCGCTGTGCGAGCTGAACCACCGCGGTGCGATGTGAAGGGGCAGCGCGTCGGCCAGCGAGGCCCTGGCGCCCAGGTACAGCATCCCGTCTCTATGGTGACCGCCTCCCGTCTCCTGGAAACCGTTGCCATGGGCGTACGTGGAGTCGGAGCCCGGACCGCCGCCGCCGCCGCCCGGGGCCCGTTCGGCCTCCCCCGCCGCCCGTGCCGCCGCCGCGTACAGCCCGAAGGGGACGGCGCCGGCCGCCGCCGGGTCCATGCCCATCCCGG
>VXBC01012119.1:23403-95690 GCA_013399945.1 Ploceus nigricollis
GGGGAGGTCCTGGCCCGGGAGGGCTCGGCGGCCCCGCGGGGCCTTTCGGCGGCGATGGCCGGGGCTGAGGCGGTCTGGAGTCGTTTGCGCGGAGATAACGCCTTAATTCACGGGGCACTTAATTTCTAATCTTAATTAGGTCTTGGTTTTTTTTTTTTTTTTTTAATACATTTTCAGGCCTAACATACGATATTGCCACTTCCCACACGTCTTTCCTCATTTCCTTTTGCTGGGGGAGCTCAAGGCCAGCGTGGATTGGCTCTGAGCAACCTGGTCTAGTGAAAGATGCCTGCGTGTGGCAGAGGTTCGAATGAGAGGAGCTTTAAGGTCTCTTCCAACCCAAACCATTCTATGGCTCTGTCACTTTCCACGGAGACTGTTACAGCTACTGTCTCACTGACAAATAAATTGCTGAGTGTTGCTTGATTAAAATAAAAAGTGGCTTGTATTTTTTTTGTGAATAGCAGAAAGGTCAGCTTTTGTTTTTGAAGCTGATGGTGATAGTAGAGCTCTGCTCAGAGTTTGTTTGGTCACATGCTGTTGTAGAAGTTGTTCTTACATCCTTGGAAATGTTCGTGGCTAGGCTGGACAGGGCTTGCACCAACCTAGTGAAGGTGTCCCTGTTCATGACAGGGATTTGGAACAAAATGATCTTTAATGTCTCTTCTAACCCAAGCCATTCTAGGAGTCTGTGATTCTGTTCTAAGAAATGTGGGGGTTTTAAGGTGTTGGCAACAGCTTAACAAAGCTAGATACAGTGGGGGAACTATGAGATACTTCAGCAGGAAACCCAGAAAGATTTAAAAAAAATAGGTCTGGAAGCTGGTTTTGTCTCATCTTCTTGTGCTGGAGCAGTAACAGCTCTGCCTTCACCATTGCAAACAGAAGCTTTGAATCCTGTGCTCTGCATCCAGCCTACCCTCTGTAAGCTCACAAAACTTTTCACTTTTGTACCTCAAAAGCTTTGTATTAGTTTTCCTCCCAGAAGTGTTAAAGCAGCCTCGTCTGCTACTGAGGATTTGTCCTCAGGAAACCAGTAATGAGATATGAGGGTACATCTTCCTACATCACAGGTTCATGTTGCATCTGGCTCAGGAGATAGGAGGCCTCATGACTTTATTGCTTACTCATAATGTCTGGTGTGTGGGAGCAGAAGGGACAGGTGTTGCCACCCTGTGCTGCAGCAGTTGATTTCAGTGTAATTCCTGCACTGGCACAAACCTTGGCAGAGGGTGAACATGGGGGTTTCAGTCACTTTGCTTTGCTCTGGTCTGATCTTCCTGGAGCTGTTCTGACCTGCCTGCTGTCCCATATGAAACCAGAGAACTGCTGTGGCTGGGGCTGCCAGACTGCTACTTCAGGCTAAACTCATTTATATATTTGTGTCTGAGCTTTTTTTTAGGAGTCTGCAAGAACATTTTTGCAGGTGGGAAACCTGAGCTTGAGAAATTGGAACACCTTGGCTGAAATCATCCAGTACCAGTCTTGAGCTCTGCATGTAGGCCACACTATCTCCAAAATCCCTACCCTAAAAACAACCTAAATGGAAACAAGAATCAAAAGAGTGGGCAGCTGTTACATTTATAGCCAGTACACCTCTGCAAGCACTGCAGTTGTCTTTGTTCACCATGCTGGAGTGTGTCATGAGAAAGCTACAGCACTCAAACCTGTACCACATCAGAAAATCACTGTGTGTTTTGGGGCCTGTGTTACCTACAACTGTCATTTTTCTGTACAAGCTGACAGAGGTGGCAGTCTGTGTACTGATTTAAACAGGACCCACAGGCTCTTCTTGGGCTGTTGGCACTATCAGAAGGAGAGCAAAACTCACCCAGTGCTGAAATGGAACCATTTGTACCAACTCAGTATGTGCATGGGAGGTTAGGTATGCAGGGAACTGGTATTGCTTGTTAGGAGTTTGCAGCTCTTGAAAAACAGCATAGCCGTGTCAGATTGGGTTGCTGTGTTGCCTCTCAGGTGGAGAGAATGAAGCTAATTTGAAAACTAATGAGAGTTCAGACATGAGAAGGAGTTTTCCTTGGCTTGCCTAGCAGAAATCAAGCGAAATGTCAAAGTAGATGCTTGAAGTCTGAGAAGATGCTGCCTGGGCTGTGGGTTCAGAGCAGGTTCTCAAATGTGCAGTGCTCCTGCTGTGCTTACTCATGTCATTGTTATTCATGAGCAGCAGTTCTAGCTATCCACTGTGTTGTTTTAGGATAAAAACTGCTTTCAGGTTGGTTTGTTCAGTTTCAACTTCCCCCTTCTGGAAGGCTGTGCTTTAAAGACTGACATATCACTATACCAAGCACATTAAATGACAGCTGTTTGGTTTTTTTTTTCCTGTGCCTAGATAAGGCTCTTGTATCATAGGGAACTGTTTATTGCTGTAAAACAACTTAATTTGTGACCCATCAGAGTAGCAGCCTGACATGTGAAACTTTTTACATCATTCTGATTGTTCATTACATTTTATGATGCTTGGTGCCTGGAAGAAAACCAGTTTACCAGTGTTCATTATTGAAAACAATTTGTAAGGACTTATGAGATCCTGGTGCCAACACTAGAAAAAATAAACTTGTGTATGAAATTATCAATCATTTTAAATTGATATTTTTTTTCTGTCTTGAGGAAAGATAGCTCCAACTGTATGAAATATGTCTCTCCTGACTAGCTCTTCATCAAATGAGAAAGCTCTGATTACTGTAGTGGCTTTAGTGATCCTCATTTTAATTTCTCAGAAGAAAAACATGTACCATCTGGGAAAAGTTCTTTCTTCTGTTGATTTGTTTTGTTTGGTTAGTTGTTTTTTCATTTTTTATATAGATTCAGTAACCTACTTTTTTGCAGGTTTTGTTCTGTGTTTTGCAAGGTGCTGTGGAGTCTAGAAAGCTGGAATTGTTTCTTTATCGTTTAGAGATCTTAAAACTAGCTGTTTATTTACAGCATTAGCTTTAGGACTAGGGAAACCTTGCCAGAAGATTGGATTTGCTGCCTAGGAAAAAGTCATGAAAGGGGGTTGTTCCTGGAACAGTAAAAGTGGAGAAATGGGGTTTGGTTTACCATGAGCTCCTGCCGGAACTCTGCAGACAGCAGTAGCTGTTTGCCATGTGGTCTCTAGAGAAGAATGGATCTGTGATGCTGTTTTCCCCTCACTTGGGGTATTTGCAAGGAGGGGATGGGTCCTGGCTGAAAAAGCTCAGAATTTGTGATGGATATTCTAATGTCAGATCTGACTGAAATGGAGTGGTATTTCTGTGTTGTCTGTCGGGTTTTAGTGATGCTTGTAAGTAGTAACTGTGGGACATCCTGAAGTCTTGTTACATCCATGCTGAGAGCACTTAAAATCCTGAACAGCAGCAGGAGATACATCCTGAGCCTTCAGAGAGGCGGCTTTGAAGATGACAGCAGCTAGTGTGAAGAATGTGGGGCATATTCTGATTTTTGTACTGTGAATGCTCAAAACTCTGTTGAAGTCATATCTATGTTTATGGGCTGAACTGTTCAGCTTTCCATGTAAAATTTTCCTTTATTCTCTTGGCATTTAAACAAGATGATCAGCCAGTTCATTCTGCACAAAAAGAGGGGGAGACAATATCCAAACAGTCCTTTTTAATTTTTTTTTCCTAATGGCCTTTAAGTTCTCTCATAGCCTTCTTTACAAGCAATGCCAAGTAAATTCTGATGCCTCTTGTCCATCTCTCATTTTTGGGGACCAGCCATACACAAATGGTTGCACTTCTATCTCCCAGTACATATATAATTAAATCTGACCCTGCAATGAAAGAGAGAGACTGAGAAAGTTCCTGAGCAGGAGCAGAGGCTGATTAATACAGATTATTAGAGATTGCTGATTGAAAGGCTGCAGCTGTGATTGCCATAGCGGGGAGAAGGGAGCAAGATCTTAGTGCTCATAATGTTGTCTGCCAGGTTTTGTTTTCAGTTCATGCTAACAAAGATGTTTCTGTGTGCTGTCCTGCATCCCAAAATCAACCACGACACTCGTTACCCCTCTGTGCTACTTTAAGGGGATGTTACTTTCCTGAACTCCTGCCTAAAGCCATATGTTTGACTGAGCAGCTGACCTGACAGGTATTATTTAATTTTGTTCTGTGTTTCTCTTTAACAGGCGACTGCCATGTCAGTGGATTGCCTGGGACAGCGCGCTGTGCTCTCGGGGTGAGTGTGACAGTCCCCGTTAGAAGTGTGACAGTCATTTCCACAAGCCAGACCAGCAACCTTCAGGCTGACCTCGGCTGGAGGGTTGATGGATTGTTTCAGAAAGGTGCAGCTGAATTCTGTTCAAGGCTTGATGAAACTGATTCTGGGTCATGTTCCCAATGGGATACAGGTTGGAGATACGGCAACAAGAGCACAATAAAATACTGGTGTGGCTTTCCTGGTAAATTCCTTCCCAAATCCCCATATGGGAGATGGAGCATCATGAAGTACTATTTGGATTGTCTTGAAAAATGGATTAGATTATTTCCTAACAAAATTTGCCTCGAATATTCCCGTGGGGCTCTCTGACCTGCTTCTCTGCTGGTTCAGTGTGGGATGATACTCAAAAACACAGTAGGTGCCACAGACTTCTAAGTTGCCCAGGTTTCTGGGAGAGCTTGGTCTTATGTATCCACCTCCAGAGCAAGTCTTCAACCAGCTCAGCAGTGCCTTTCCAGCTCGTGCTTTTCAGTACTAACAGCTATTCCTGTCCCCCTCTCAGTGACACAATTGACACACCAATTAGGATGTTCATTTCAGATCTTGTGAGTATAGCTGGTCTTTGGTCAGCCTTCAAGGAACCGAGTCCTTCAGTACAGGTCGAAGTGGTGCTTGCTTCCATGTAAACCCTTAGTCTGGCAGTGCTTTACAGGAATAACAGGAGGAATGGCCAGTGCTCAGAGCAGCTGTATGGTCACTTTGCAGCTGAGAGATGATGCTCATGTGGGTAATTATGTAGGGTTCATTATGTTTTGATGCTGGTCCTCCATAGGGTTCAGCTGGCTCACAATTATTTCTGGGCAGTTTCTCTTGCTTGTAAGATGAATCACACAGGATGATACCTTGCTTTGTGGGGAGTTGGCCACATCCAGCAGGATGTATGAGCTCAAGTTTGCCATCACACAGAATTATTTCTGCTGCATATAGGGTTAGCTCAGGTAAGTAATGGAACGAAATCTGTGCAGGACTGTGTCCACCCACGTTAACAAGCTGCTGCAGCTGAGCATGAGCTCTGTGCAGGTGTTTTTGTACTGTTGGTGGAACCAAGCCCTCAGACTGGTGTGGAGAGAAGCACCCACATAGAATCATCTTTGTCAAGGGTCATTAACTCTTGCTCAGAGCAACCTATCCAGGCTGAAGCTGTTGCATTGCACTCCCACGCGTGTGCCACTTAGGCTCTGCTTCTGCAACGTTAGGCCTGCAAAGCCTATTTGAATGTCTTTGCACCATTTTCCAGCATTTCCTTTGGTATCCAAGTTATCTGGGTTTTTCTGTGGTGTAAGCTATCTATTACATTTGCAGATCATGTTTACTTTCAGTGTGTCTTGTCTTTGTTGCGGGGTTGTGGGGTTTTTTTAAGTCAATTTTGAAGTACGTAGTCAAATGTAGCATTTTCAGGAATAGTGTTTTCACTTGTCTCATGAAATGCTTCTCTTCTTTTGGTTCGTGTGCCTCTAGAGACAAGGCTGCGAGCTCCATGTGAGCTTGGGGTTTTGAGATCAGTCCTGTGAGATGCAGCCCCTTTGTGTCTGTGTGTCTTGCAGCCGTCGTTTCCTCTACATCGTCAACCTGGATGCACCAAACGAGGGTCACCGGAAGATCTCCCGGCAGAGCAAGTGGGACATTGGGGCGGTGCAGTGGAACCCCCATGACAGCTACGCCTACTACTTTGCAGCTTCGGTAAGTTCACTCGTTTAAAGGCTGTAACTCATCGTCTTCCCCAGTCTTTCTTTCATGGGTGAGCCTCTGCAGAGCTGGAAGGGTGTGTGGAGCTGGCACAGATGTGCTTCTGCAAGTCACATTGCAAGATCAAGGCCTAACTCTGATTTACTGCCAGCAAGGTGTTCTGCTGGATGGCTCTCAGTTATTGGCCAGTCAGGGTTGCATCTAGTTTTGATTGCTTGTCATTTACTAAACACTTTGCCAAATAAATCAAGCATCCACATGGTTCTTTTCTGGAGGGAAGTGCTCTCTTTCTGATTTCTGGTCTGAGATTTGTGCACTTCTTGAATTTCTTGCTCTGTGCTGTTTTGTTTTCACCTCCCTACCTTGCTACTTGGCTGTGGTGCACCAGGCAGTCTGTAAATAGCACAGGTCAATACTGGCTTGTAGCTTGGGGCTTGCAGCTGGGCATGGAACTGTATCAGTGACGAGTTCCACGAGGCAGTGGGTTGGGCTGAAGTAGCAGTAATGGCTGTGTGAGACCAAGTGCAGTTTTCAGCTCTGCTCTGTACTTGGTCAGTCATGCTCTGCAGCTTGTTCACCCAGGGCCCTGAGCTCTGCTGATGGAAATCTCAGCCATCGCCCACAGCACCGTGGCAGATGGCACCGGCCAGGTGCAGGCTGTTTCCAGGGTGAACTGCCTTTTCTGCTGTGTTGTCTGCTTTTATAGGCTGAGAATCCTGGACTAGCTAGGGATGGAGAAATCTTTCCATCTATTCTTTTGAGAAAGCACCTAGTTGAAGGTGATTTGTTAGGATTTTTGTTCCTTTTGCTTCCTGGATTTGCTATGTTTTTAATTAAAGGCAGTTTTAAAAGTGGACTGGTGCTGTCAGCTGGGAGCCTCTGCCTCTTTGCTCTCTGACATTCCCCAGCCTGTCTCTTTCCAGCTCTGGCATGTGACTGGTGTCTTAAAGGTGCCTTCAGCAGCAGTCTGCTTCTGAGCAGAGAGTTAGTAAAACTGGCAAAAAGGTGTCCTTCAGTGCCACTTCTGGGTACAGTCTGTAGAAACCAAAACCAAGTAAGGAAATGCACTGGGCAGGCCACAAGTGGAGCAGGAAAGCTTCTTTTCAAACATACTCTGAAGACAATATCCAGTGATGAGTTCATGCTGATCTGAGCAGGACCCTGCTGCAAAGGGGACCTGTGCCCATCTCACCCATCTGAGCACTCCTGCCTCTTGCTGCTCTGAGTGGATACAGGAACCCATCTTGTTCCAGACTGAAACCAGGTGTAGCTGGCATCAAACCTTGCTGCTTCTGTTTATAAACAAAGATGCTATGATGCTCTGGGGATTTGAACATAGCCGCTGACGCACACTGGTGGAGGAATCCCCAAGATGAGATCAGGCAGCTTTTTCAGTTTGGGTCAAAAATACCACCTTTCAGGCCATTTCACTGTGTTGTAAGCAGCCCAAGGGTCTTATCCTTCTGCATCCTTGTGGAGGAAAAGGGATGTAAAAGGCTGCCATGCTGTTTGCCAGCAGCATCATTTGTTAATTGGAAGTGGTACAGGCAGAGAGGAATCTGTCCTTGTGTTTAGCTTCTTTCCAGAAGAGCTGGAGCAAGTTCTTTTGCTGAGCTTGGCTGTGTCTGCCCTCTGGCTCAGGCATGTTTTTGGGGACTCCTAAGCTGTCGTTTCAGAAATGGTGTTGTTTTCAATCCTAGATCCTTGTTTTTTCTTTTGTGTGGCCACAGATTCTTGAACAAGAGGGTGATGAAATTGTTGGAAGTGAATACTGATACTTACGAAAATCATAGTTTTTTAGAAAATGCTCCTGTTGGGAGGAGCAGTCTCTCTGGTGATCATTATCTTGTGCCTTGTCTCTGGAGTCCTGGGTAAATCCCATTGGGTAATTTCACTCTACCCCTTAAATACTTCTGTCAATGAGAAACACGGAAAGAGTTTTTTCTTGCCCTAAGCTCTTGTGCAGCCCTGCTGTGAGCAGTTAGAGAAATGTCATATATTATTGCTGTGCTGGGATGAGACCTTTCATTTCAAAGAAAGCTGTAATGTTTTATCTATCTGCAAGTTGAAATTCACATGAAGCAGCTTTGGGGTAGGAAGAAAATCCACCGCCACAAAAATTGTAACATAACAGTTGGACTCAGTGCTTTTAGAAGTCTTTTCCAACCTCAACAACTGTGTGTTTCTATGAAGTCTCTTATCCCTCATCTACCTGAAAGTCTGAAAACAAGGGGCTAATGAAAATAACATTTTAAGGTCATGTTCTTTCAGGTTTTGCAAAATCTGCATGAATTTCCAGTCATGATCCACTGTGCTTGGCACTCTGTATGCACCCACAAAGGCAATTCCAGCCCCAGAAAGATTAGACTTGGCCTGGCCTGAAGTGAACCTTGATTGAGACAGAACATGAATTTACAGCACAATAACTAGTTTCAAGTAACTTTGCATGTGGCTGCATTTGGGCAAGGATTTATTCCTGGAATGAGTGAATGAACCCTGAGTAATGTTGTCATTGATACATCTGGTTTGCCATTGTTTTTTACAGCTAGTGATAAACACTTAAAGCTTTTCTCCTGGGCTGGCAAGGATTGGGGGAGTACCCTTGAGGAAGTGTCCTTGAAGCCATTAGACTGTATTGTTTGTGTTTGGCAATGGCCCTGATTATCCCAGAAGGGAACTGAGAGACGACCAGTGGTAATCCATCATCCCCCTCACCAAAACCTCCACTTGTGAATTTAACAGACTGGTAGGGTATTCCTGCAGAGAGAATTTGTCTGCCTGTTGCCTGCAGTTACAGCATGTTGTTAGGAAATAAAGACTCTGAGAACATAATTTCATGGAAAGATTTTGCAATGTGGGATTTTTGTCTCCCTTTCTAGTTTATCTCAAGTTTTAAGTGGGTGTAATTAAAGTGTAAGCTTTTGAAAGTCCTTGCAGCCTGTATTTCATCTTTGCTCTCCTGCTTTGGGCAAGGACTTTGCTAATCACAGCATGACTCATTGTTAACTGAGGTTGTTCAAAGTGAAGGGAACCTGGTCCTAGCACACAGATCTATGTCCTACCTTGTTGGCCTGAGACTGTCTCTCCTTTCTTCCATCTAATTGCAGAGCAATCAGCGCGTTGACCTGTATAAGTGGAAGGAAGGTAATGGGGAAGTTTGCACATCTCTGCAAGGACACACACGTGTGATCAGGTGAATAACAAACAATGCTGTGGGCTTCTGAGTGGAAAATAATGCATTGTTTCATAGAAGCTGAATGTTTTGGTCCTGGCCCCACTCAGGCTCTGCTCTGAGCCTGTTTTTACTCACTTCTCTGGACTGGACTGCTTTCCCATTTGGTGATGATGTCATGTGTGAAGTGGCTCATCCTCTCATGGCTCCCCCAGTTTATCAGCTTAGCCCTTGATGGCTCGAATGTCATTGCCTTAGGCTGCTGTCCTTGTAAAAAGCAGCAGCCATCATCTGGGAAACAGATAGCATGTTTATTAAATTGAATCCCAGCTGTGTTTCTGTGTGATAGCAGCTTAATTAAGGCAGGTAATCCCAAAGACCAAGTTTAGAGAATGTTACAGTGGTGCAGGGGAGATTTTTGCCTCTTGTTTTAAGGTCACATTTCAATGCTGGGTTGGAAATGCAGTTGAGGGACTGCTTTTACTCAAGCTCCTGACTGTGGGAAGTATTTGCAGCCCTTGAAATGACAGTTGTTTGGGCTGACTGGAGGCTGTTTGTGTCCCAGGTGCACTTGGTGTTCTCAGCAGGGAGGCATCCCAGAGTGAGGGGTTGATGCCAAGGATGTGTGGTTACTGAGAACTCTTTGAGACAGTGTCCCTTTGCTTGGAGGGGAAAGAGCACACACACAGTAGCTGTAAAGTTCAGGACTAGGAGGATGCTTCACTGGAATTTACTTAGAAGCATTTCATTGCTTCTTGGAATTTACTTAGAGAAATTATTAAGATCTTGCTTTTTACTTTAAAAGTTTCAGTAGATGTCATGGAGTTGCTGTGAATTTGTTGGAGAATGTACTGGCAGCTTGTGAAAAGTTGATGCAACATCTGTGTGCTTTTCTTTACTGATCTGTGATTTTGCATTTGCAGTGACCTGGACTGGGCAGTGTTTGAGCCAGACCTACTGGTCACCAGTTCTGTGGACACATACATCTATATCTGGGACATCAAGTAAGAATCAGTATGTTTCTGCATTTTGGGAAAATCACTAGGACTCTTTTCTGTAATTATCAGCTTGCAGGGCAAAGCATGCCCTGATGGGTGCTGGTCTTTAGCTGTGCTTCCAGGGGCTTCAGCTATTTCCTATTGTCTCCAAGATGACTTCTGCTCCCCTATTTTCAAGCCAATTCAGAGTTAGTGATGGGTGGTAAAGTGGTACAGTTAAGCTACAACTGTCTGGCTTCACTCCCTGCCCACTTCAGATATTTCCTTGGGCGCTTTTCCTGGAGCCCAAGGTTGTTCCTCAACCTGCTGGGTTTTTTTAGCTCAGTTAATGAGCACCATTTCATGATCCTATAGCCATTTTCTACTAAATTCATTGATTGTTGCTGGTTCTCCCTCAGTGGTGGGAAGACTGACAATGGTATTCAGGAAGGTTTTCCTGTTTGTACCTTCCCTTGTTTCCTGGTCTTGCTTTCTGCTGTGAGTATTTTCAGGGTAGCAGATATTTCCAACTATATGTCCAAATTTAAGCTGCAGATTTTACACCTGAGAAGCAAGGAGCTGGGACTGCTGAGTTCTCTTGCTAGCTGTACAGCTCTTTATGACCCCCAGCAAATCCCATTGTTCCTCTCTGCCTCCCTTGCTCAGTTATAATAGGAGGATAATTATATAACCCCACTGCACCAGACTATCCGGAGGCTTGCTTAGTTCCTATGAACAAGCACTTAGATCCTTGCTTAAATGGTGCTTGAGAATGACAATATATTATTAATGTGTAATTAAAAGACATAGAGATACAATAACTGCTGGTTGTTTTCCTGTGATACTATCTTAATGCCAAGAAGAAAAAATAGAGATGTCTGAAGGTTGTTATCAGAACTCCTCCTTTAACTCCATTGTGCCTTTCCATTGTTTTGTATCTGCCTGTATCACTTGCCCAGAACTGCTTCCTTAGGGAGTCTCTGAAAGCCTCTACATCCCACTTGTGCTGGGAAAGGCTCTGAGCTTGCTGTGGCACTGAGGTGCTGGCGCTGCTGGCCTCCAGCAAATTAACATCCTGCTGAAGTGACTGTCTCTAATGACACCCTAAGGAGGTAGCCCTGCAGTAAGGGCAGCTAGAAATTCCCCACTTAATTTTTCATACAAAATAACTTTTTGATTAGGCAGAAATTCTTAGAGGGAAAGGTGCAGTCCATTCCAGAAAATGTTCTGCTTTTCAGCAAACAGAAAAAGCTGAAGACAATATGCCTTATTTTCACTGTCACTTTTCATGAAAGAGCGCGTGAAATCCTGAGGAGCGAGGCCAGGAAGTAAATTATTGCCTTGATCTATGCCCTGGCTGCTAGGAGTTATCATCGTGCCACACTGGTTTCTGCTGCTGCAGAATTTGGTTTGTAGACAGACAGAATTTGGTCTGCACACAGCTGGGCTGACTTTCTACTAATTTTGTTATTATATGCTAGACATGAAGTTTTTGCTCTGTAATAACTACTCCATCTGCTTTGAATCAGGATCTGCAAAGGCTCCACGAACACATCAGTGGCTTTTGTTGAGTGCTTCCACAGCTCTGTTTGTTCCTTTAATCCTCCTTGAAAAGGTTGTTTTGTTGCTTCCCACAGCAACAATTCGTGAGCCCTGTTTCCTTGCCTACCCAGTTGCAATATGCCACACTTTGTGTATGTTTCTCCTCCCTCTAGTCCAGTCTAGCTGTGTCCTCTGTCCTAAACTTCCTGCTACATGTGCTGGCAAGACAGGACTGTAGAATGGTTTGGGTTGGAATGGAC
Source organism: Ploceus nigricollis (assembly GCA_013399945.1). Taxonomy (NCBI): domain Eukaryota; kingdom Metazoa; phylum Chordata; class Aves; order Passeriformes; family Ploceidae; genus Ploceus; species Ploceus nigricollis. The sequence continues at coordinate 35,259 of VXBC01012119.1, forward strand.
CTTAAAAATCTAGTTCCATCCGTCTGCCAAGTGCAGGTACACCTTCCAGTAGACCAGGTTGCTCTAAGACCCATCCAGCCCGGCCTTGAACATTTCCAGGATGGTTGTTGTCCTCCAGCTGGTCACCTTTATTCCATTTAGTGCTGGTGTATTTTGGTAAGCAGAAGGTACATTAGGTCCCAAGGCAGCAATAACGTTAGTGCTGGAGTAGCAGGGAGCTTGCTGGGAAGGCTGAACTATGCTGTGTGTACTGACAGTGGCCACATTGTGTTTCAGAGACACCAGGAAGCCCACGGTCTCACTCTCTGCAGTTGGTAAGTCTGATGTGTGTGATGTAGGCATTAAACATTATTGTTGCATGCCCCTACCATTATTCTTCCCTCCCTTCATGCTCCAAGGCCAGGCGTGGCAAAGTGCAGGAGTGCCACCATGTGTGATTGTCCCGTGTGGGAGCAGCCTGAGAGGCTCCAGTTCACTCCTGTCAGAGAAGCAGAATTCAGAAGAGATGTGGAGCCCCTTGAGGTTCCCAGGCATGGAGGGCAGTTATGGTACTTGGATTTGCTGCCCCAGCATTGGTGAATGGCCACATGGATCTTCCTCCCTGCTTAACCACCTTGCTGCACTGCTTGTCCTGGGTTGTCTGTAATGTAATTTCCTCACATCCTTTTATGTTTGATTGAATCAGATGAGGAACTAAACCATACCTCAGGCAGCTCTCTGTGCCAGCCTGTCCTCTCACTCACTGAAGGTTGGATACAGCAGCTGGCTGTATTTGCTTCCCTGGGGCACCTGCAACATAGAGGGTGCACACAAGGTGCTGTCTTTGGGCTGTGCTTTCTCTGGAAAGGCTCTTGTCCTGGCTGCTGGCAACATGTGTGTCCAGCCCCTGCAATACCATCAGCTGGAAGGTGCTGCATGTCTGTCCTCACTGGCTGGAGCTGGGACTGGGCACGGATGATGAGCAAAACATCCTTTCCCTGAGTTACTGTCCCCAATACTGGAGCAATCCTCACAATATGTGACTCTCATGCTCTGCTGCTTACATCTTCTTAGGCTACACATCTGCAGCAGCTCCCATTCCCCTTCCAGCCAGCAAACCTCTCTGTCACAGAAATGCAAAAAACATTACTGAGTCAGAGAGCAGCAGTGGTCAGTTCTGGTGTCTGGGGTGAGGTTTCACGGCTGAGCCAGCCCAGCAGCCTGCTCCCCAGAAAGCTTCCTTGCTTCCTTCCTTCCTCCTGTGCCTGCTGCTGTTTAATGCTGGTCCAGACATTTGTGTACCCTTCAGTGAGTGAATCAAATCAATCAACTGGCAGTCTATTTGCAGCTTTTTATCCCCCAGAATAGCTTTTTGCCAGGTTGTCAGGATGAATCTGCTCACCATGCAGCAGGAGGTTGGTAGTGGAGGTGGGGAATAGCAGCAGGCTGAGATCTGTTTAGCTTTCTCATGGATCTCACCTTTCTGATAGCTCAAAAGGTTTGAAAATACTGGCAGAATAAGGATGAACAGATGCATTGTGCTTACAACACTTGAACAATCCACATTAACTGCAGCTGTGCTTTGTTTCTATTAGAAATAACCACCCATCATCTGATTTGACTGAGTCCCTCATGATACCACATATAAGTCATATCTGGACCATGATCCTGTTTCTTTACGCTGTCATTGGTGTCTTTGACTTCTGTGGTAGATTTTGACAGATGGACCTTCTGGTCCACCCAGTGAGTCCACCTCCAGCTGGCCACACCCAAGGTCACCTGCACTGCAGCCTTCTCCTACACCTGTATTTTAATCATAGATCAATAGCACTAGTTGCCTGTGTAGCAGCTGATAGTATGGGGGGTGGTGGGGAGATGAGCACCTAGAAGTAACTTGGATAAAAAGAGAGGGGATTTGGGGAGGAGGTCTGGAGGAAGTTCCTCCATCTGAGCTAATGGATATGAATATTCTAATCAGGTACAGCCCCTGGCTAGAAGATGTGATAAAGATCTCTAGGCACGCAACTGGAACACTTTGCTGTCCAGAGGATACAAATGATACACTGAGGAACCAGGAGTTAATAATTTTCAGGCCATCCTTCATGCTGGCTTCTGGGATATCCTTCCTCTGAACTGCCTTTCCTGGGCTAAGAGCAGCTCTAGACCCAGGCAGTGGGACTACTGTGCTCTTTTCCCTTTAATTGCTTGTTTTGGCCTGCTCTGTTTGTGCTGCAGCTGGAGCTTCCCAGGTGAAATGGAACAAGAAAAATGCCAACTGTTTAGCAACAAGCCACGATGGGGATGTCCGAATATGGGACAAAAGGGTAAGCTGAGGGATTTTTGAGCAGTCTGTACATATTCCTACCTACCCAATACAGATGTTCCTCTGGTGACAGATAAATACTGAGGAAATGTACTTCTTTATCCCAGATCTCTCTTGTGGGTCAGCTTAGACTAGAGAGAATTGGGAGTCCAAGAGCCTGAAGAGAGTATGTAGGTAACCTCCTTCCTCAGAGACTTTACCCATTACCATTTTCCTTTTGATCTCATAGTACTTAACTGTTTAACTGAGTATAAAGTATGGTTAGGGCTGCACTTGGTGACTGGAATTTGCCATACCTTCATAGGATTTTTTCTTCAACTACTTCTGCTGAGCCATTTGCCGTTCCCCAGCAGGGGTGGTTGTTCTGTCTTGCCCTGGTTAAAGTGTCTCTTTTTATGCCAAAGAACTAGACCAAATTTCAGGTGTCCTATGCTGAGAAGGACAGTGTCTCTTTTTGCAGAAACCCAGCACCGCAGTGGAGTATTTGGCAGCTCATCTCTCCAAAATCCACGGTCTGGACTGGCATCCTGACAATGAGTATACACTGGCCACTTCCAGCCAGGACAACTCTGTCAGGGTAAGTGTTGTTTCTGCAGTTCCTGCTAGGGAGTAGGAAGGATGGTGGAGCAGATCCCCTTCTGCTGCTGCTGAAGTTTTGGGAAGTGCTTTACCATTGGCAAGATCTGCATCTTTATTGTTTGGTTTCTGGCCACCTGGTGTGTTGAGCCAGGACTGCACTTTGAGAACAGGTAGAGACATCATTGAAGAATGGGTGCACATATGTTTGCCACATATCTGTGGAGATTAGGGCAGTATTGAATCTGAAAACAACTGTCTCTGCCTGTTGCTTGCCAGAAAGGAACAGACCACACATGCCAGAAGAGCCTTTTTCAGAAATGCATGTTGCCAGCCTCAAGCGGATTATAGCGACTTGAGGGGAGACATACTTCAGCCCCTGGAGTTTCCAAACTCACGTTGGACAGGATTATCAATAAGAGGCTGCCTGCAAGCACTGCTGTGCAGGGCCTCTTACTTGGGGGGAAATAGTGTGCTTTTGTATGCCAGCCAAACGGAGTTCATTCACGTTGAGCTAAGCTCTGAGGCAAATGCAATTGATGTGTATTCTAGCAAAGCAAAAGGTTAGATTCTTCATTAGAAAATTAGCAGTAACAGCAGGGTGGGCTTGCCTCCAGCCTGGACTGGCATGTTGGCTGGCAGCCTGCAGGGTACCTTGTAGCTCTGAAAGCCCAAGCAGGCTGCCTGTCTCCCTGCTCTAATTACTCAAGCTATGATCACTGTGAATATGACCCCAAGTCACTCATTTTCTAAGGGATGCTGCCAGATGCTGATAGCTTGGTATTTGTCCTTTGGGTCCGTCTCTGCTGTTAATGAATGGGATTACTAATGATGCTCTGGGCACCCTGGCATGCTGTTTGGTCTGTTCTATCTGCAAGCCACATGGAAATCTACAGCCTGAAAGTATAGCCAGCTGACTCCTGCCTTTGCTTGCCTTTCTCTTGGTTTCTTTTTTTTTTTCAAGTTCTGGGATTATCGTCAGCCTCGGAAATACCTCAATATCCTTCCCTGCCAGGTTCCCGTCTGGAAGGCAAGATACACGGTCAGTAAGAAACTCCCACCAGTTCCACTTGTGCTCTGAGAAGATTGCACAAAGAGACATTAAATAAAGAACTGCCATAGGGTTTCTCACCAGTTCTACTTGTGGACATTATTAAGTTGATTTTAAAAATCCTTCTTGGTGCCTATAAGGCGTAGAAGAGCAGCATCCACAATGGGGGCATTCAGGAGAAGGAGTGAGCAAGCACCCACCCAAGTGAAGCTAAGGCTCTTAATATCAGTCATAATCCCCAGAGATCTGAATGTGGCCTGAAGCCAGTGCTGTGCCTTGAATCTTGATCCCCTTTCCCTGTCCAAACAGTGAGGGGTGTAGGACTGGTTTCCGTGTTCCTCTGAGCATCGTGGAGCTGCTGGGACTCAGCAGTTCTTGCAGCTCCAGGCAGATTGCAGTAAGGATTCCCAGTGAAAAGTCCATGGTGAAATCCCTCCAGCCTCACAGATTAAAAGCGAGGAAGTAGCAGAAAGAAGTTACTCATTTTAAGTGAGCTGCATTGAGTATCTCAGTGTACTACATCTTATCCCTTAAAACACTGTGTTTTTGCACAGCAATTGCCTTGCACCTTCCCAGGTTTTGGCCTGGTTCTGTTTTGTGCTGAGCTCATTGAAAACCTTCGCACTTGTGTTGGTGGGAATAGGGAAAAATGAGAATATGATAATAGCAGCATGAGAACATAACTCTTCTTGGCTAACTGGAAGGGTGTTTCTCCCTAAGCCTTTCAGCAATGGACTGGTGACAGTGATGGTCCCCCAGCTCCGTCGGGAAAACAGTCTCCTCCTCTGGAATGTCTTTGACCTGAACACTCCTGTCCACACTTTCGTAGGACATGATGATGTGGTGCTGGAGTTTCAGTGGCGGAAGCAGAAAGAAGGTGAGTTCACAGTTGAATGTGCGGTCTTCCCTACACTGTGGCTGTCAGTTAACCAGGGGTGTGGAGACCTGGCTCCTGATTGCAATGCTGTTGCTTTTTGACTCTTGCCTTTCCTTGAAGTAGCTCCTGCCCACCTTCCTGCCCCCCACTGCCTCCCTCAAACTACAGCTCTTCTGTACTGTTTTTATGACAGTGCTTACAGAAGCCCTGCCTTGTTTCCATGCTAACAGAGCAAATTTACCAAATGCTGAATGGGTCAGTGGTGGCTTTCATTGCTTCCACTCTCCTGGGAGTCTCTTTTTAAATGAATCTTTCAGAATAAATTGTGAAAATTTTTAGATAGGTTCATGAGTGCAGGCACTTTTCCCTACTCAGAGCTGCAGGCTAACCAGTTAACCCCTCATATCATGGCCTGGATCAGCAGCCTCCAGCATATCCCAGACCACAGACCCAGCAAGCACACCTTATTTGTCTGCTGCCAGACAAGGGAGGAATAATGTGGGACAGGGAGTCTGCTGTTAGAGTTCAGGCCTGACTAAACTTTCTAGTGTAAGCAGCTAAGAATAGGAGATTCCATACCAGAGGTTGCGTAATCACACAGAGCACAGCTTTGTTTCCAGCACCTCAGCTGTCACTGACAGAATGTGCATGTCTGGCTTTGGTGCCACTTGTGCTACAGCTTTGCAGTGCCGTGTGAAAGTGCTGGTCCAGGCCTTTCCCACCAGCTGCTGGGGCCATTCAGTTAAGTCACCTCCTTCTCCATAACTTGATTTTCCTCTTTCAAAAAGAGGAGAGCAGTGGAGAGCTGTGTTAGAATCTGGAGGCACAGGCTAAGATAGTTTGTGAATGAGCATTGAAGCAGGCTTGAGCTACAGTTGGTTGTCTTTGCTTTAATAGATACATACTCAGGCTTGGACTTCTTGCTTGTCTCAAGCAACATAAATCAATCACACAAACATTCCAAGTCTGCTTCAGTGTGGAGACAACCAAGATAGCACAAATTTCCTTCCAACAGAGTCTGTTGTGCTGTATTTAGACAACCCCTGTACCTCAGCAGAGGGGTGTAGGAAGCAGCTGTGCAGCAGCAAATTCTTAAGCATAGCAGCTGTTTGACGAGGGAAACTTAAAACTGTATCACAAGACCTAAACATGGACATAAATAGGTCTGTGTACCTCTCCCTGTTGATAGATAGTATGTGGTTAGATCTATTGCCTTACAACCTGAACTTGGCATCATCCAACTCTTTCAGAAGCAAGAAGAGGAAGGGCAGAACCACCTTCTCATTGCTTAGAAATGTTTTAAAACATCTAACTCTTGAAACAGATTTGATGAACTAAAAGATATTTTCACTTCACAGTTATAGTTGAGAAACATTTATTTTTACTATACTATTTCTTCTATTTAAATAATCATTGTTGTGGGTCTTGTTTATTCTGGTTGTGTCACATTCATTGTATTTGGTGCTTTTGGCTTGTACATCACAGCCTGTTTAGAGGTGTGGTAACTGTGGTGTGAGGAGGCACAAAGGCTGATGTACCTGGGTCAATTTGGAGCCGAAAAGGACTTGCTCTGCCTTTCAGTTTAGTGCCTTATAAATTGGATGTGCCTGCTGGCTTGTTTGAATCTGTTTACTCTGAACACAAGGCTGAGATAGTCTGTTTTCTGGTGGGGTCTCTAATTGTTTCTGTCCTCTTTAGGCTCTAAGGATTACCAGCTGGTTACATGGTCCCGGGATCAGACCCTGCGCATGTGGCGGATTGACTCTCAGTTGCAGAGGGTACGTGGACACTCTGGTTCTTGAACCGTAGACACTTTTCTTATAGGCTGGATTCACCTCCCCTTCCTTGCATTCCCAGTCACTCCTCTGGTGTCATAGAGCTGCAGACACAGAAGCCAGCTGCTGCTTCACTTTCCTCTTCAGCTCCAGCCCAAAATCCCCAAGGAGACCTGTGATGGGTCTTCTCTTTTGAGCCTGTGTCTCAAAAGTTTTGGTGGCTGTGCAAGGCTGCTTTGTTGTCTAACATTAAGTGCAGAAGTTTGTTTGGAGAAGGTGGAGGGCAGTTACTGCCTGCATTGCCTCTAAAATGGCATGTCCATAGCTGCAACACTGTATTTCTTGGTGGTTTAGGTGACAGGTAGGGATTGTGCCCTCTACTTCCCCTTGTGTCCATTGCCTCTAAGCCTGGGGTGGGTGGCGTGAGTGTGTGGATCTGCAGCAGTTACAGATTCTGATGCAATTACTAGAACAGCTGTGCTGGCTCATACCAGAGGTTCATATGACCACAGTGGGCCACATGGCCCTGTCACATCTTCAGCTGATGTCTTGGGAGAGGATAAGAAGGAGGCAGGCATGAAGTGATGTTTCTCTCAAATGCCCTGTCAGCCTCCTGCTGTTTGCAACTTAGAGGCTCATTGAGTCTGGAATCTTTGTATTTGATAGAGCTTGATGAATGTCACTTCCATAGATTTGGTCTTTTTTTTTTCTTGGACCTGTGTAAATTTTTGTCACCTTAAACATCAAACAACAAGGAGTTTCATGGTTTTTCTGCATGTTATGTGGAAAACCAGCTCATTTGTTTATTTTGCCACCTAATTTCATTCCACTGAAGATGAAATGAGCCATATTCTCTGTGGGGCTGATGATTCTGTAGGCCTCCATCATATCCTTCTCAGCTGCGTCCTTTTTCAAGTCAAAAGGTCTTGATTTAATTCATCCTTTGTACTAGAACTTTGATTGTCCTTTTGCCTTTCATGACCCTTTTTCAGTTCTAGTATATACCGTTGGGGATGGGGATCTGAGCTTTGTTCTTTCCAAAGAATTCTCACTACTCAGTTTAGTTTGTAAATTGTTTGGCATAATTCCATGAAATCATCAGCTTAGTCTTGCTTCTACATCTTGTTCCCTCAGCTTGAACTTTCAGCTTGAAATTTTTCCCAGTGTATGTTGCTTTATATTTATCTGAGACAAAGTTCATCTTTCATTTTAATACAGTTGCTCTTGTAAGGTCCTTCTGTGATTGTTTGCCGTCAGCCACACTTGTTACTGCCCTGAAAAACTTGGTGGCATCAGCAAACCTGGTCATGTCGCTATTCACCTCCTATTCCAGGTTTTTAATGAATATGTTGAGAAGCATGTGTCCCAGCACAGATCCTGCAGGAGTCCTGCAGGTCTGTAACAAACTTTCTCTGTGAAAAATGACCCTTTACTCCTACCTGATATATTTGTGGACATTTGATTTCTTCCCTGTCTTTAAATCAATTATTCATTCATGTCAGAGCCTTTATTTTTCCTCTACTGGCTCCCACTCTTTGTCCTTGTCTTTGTCTGGATCAAGCTATGCACATGATAACATGTTGCTGGTGACCAGTGCTGTAATTTGCTACATCACACCGTTATCCTTTCTTTTCCCTCCATCTTCCCAGTTTTCTTGTGCTGAACTTCAAATCCAGGGTTTTATAGTCTCATTTTGATACAGGACCTAGAACAATAGGACCCCATGTATATACCTGGGTCTCTAGATCCTACTGGAGTGTAAATATTAAATGCAGAAAGTGTGCTACTATTAAATTTTATCTAAAAAATTAAACATGTTTTAACAAATTCAAGGAATTGAAGTAATATCAGTTTTAGTTTTGACTAAAGATAAATCTCTATTTCTTAGACTGGCCCTGTCAATTAAGTGGCTTTTTAAGTGAGCAGGAGATTTGGCCAGGCTGTCTGAGGTGACAGAGTTGAGGGTACTGGAAAGTGAAAGATGACCTGTCTTTGTCACAGGACCAATGCAGGCTTAGTCATGACTGTTGTGTGGATAGACCCACCTTGCAAATCCATCTGTCTGGAGAAGTGAGTTGTTTAGTGGTGGCTCTTCCCACAACTTGGATTCTGTTGTGCAGCATGTGGGTGTGTTTGTTCTTTTCAGCTCTGTGCTAATGATATCCTGGATGGAGTTGAGGACCTCATTGATGGGATTTCTCATCTGCCAGAGCCAGACAAGACCCTTCACCCCCAGGACGCGGAGCCCCAGCATAACTCTGGACATGGGGATGAGGAAGGTGAGAGAAGTGATGGCTTGTGGAACCTCAAACACCAGCATCTTTGGGTTGGAAAGAAGATATATCTTGGCATAAGAAAACACAGGCAAAGCACAACCTGCTGCTGTTTCAAAGGTTAATAGATTCCTCATCAGGGAGGAGGAAAAACACTAGGGGTTCCTCAGGATGGTGCTCCCAAGTTTTTTGTCTTCTAACACAATGATTCTAGCTGTAAAATGAAGCTCTTCCTTGTCATGATTTTCATTTAACTGCATGCTCTTCAGGTTGTAGTTGTGGCTTGTTGCCAAAGGTAAGGCAATCAGAAAGTAAATTCTGCCTTTTAAGAAGATAGATTAGTTTAAGCCAAGAGGTGAGCCTTCAGAAGAGGGAGTGTGTGAGTAAGGCACTCTGACACAAGCTGCTTACATCACATGTGGTACCTAAACATTTCTGCTGGGGTCACTGTGTAAACTGGTCTAACAAGGAGGAGTTTGCTGGTGTCTACACCAGAAGTATATATGGAGACAGGTCATGAATTTTTGGTCATGTATTGATGGAAGGTGGTTGAAGGCTGACAGAGCAGAGGGGGGAGGGATAGTATCTCTGGCCTCTGATATACTGAGGGTTGGATGGGAGACACTTTGACAGACAGTATTTGTTTGTCCCTACAGAAAAGAAGGCATGCAAGGAAGGAACATGAAGGAGGCTTAGTGTGGTTAAGGCTCTGGCCAGGTTAAACATTCAGGGTTAGTGTTTGAACAGTGTAAGTACAAGGAGAAGAGGTTATAGCATCACATGGTGATGTCCATGGAAAAAAGGTATCTAAAGGGATTTCTACAACTACACTGAGGAAGAAGAATTGGGTGCACCAATGCCTTTATGTCAGTTTGGGTTTAAATTCACAGCTCCTTTCAGTGTTGCAGCTGTGCCACAATGGACCCCCATGTGATGGGTTTATGGGGAAGCAGTTTGATTCTCCCTTTGGCTTGCCCTGCAGAGAAGGGGAGGAAATGGTCTTTGAATAAAGGAGCAGTTGTGAGGTCCCTTAGTGAAAGCATCTCTTCCTAACTGTAAGTTTCTTGCTCAGCAATTATCAGTGAAGCTCCTCTCTGCCTTCTGTCCTGTGTGGCAGCAGAACAACTTTCTGAAAGCCATCAGAACCTCTGTCAATGTCAGGGTTTTATAAGATGATAGAAAAAGCCCCAGATACCTGTGCTCACCATGAGCAGTACTTCTCGGGCAGCACAACCTCTCTTGCTCCAGCTGGGAGCATTCTCATTCTGGCTGCCTGACCTCTCTTTTTTCCACAGGAGAGAGTTAACTCTTCCACTGTCCCTGATGATGCACATCCAAATATCCCATATGGTTTCTGTGTGGGTCTGGTTTCCATGTGGTTTCTTCTTTGGTTTAGACTGTTGCGGTTTTCCTCGTGGCCAAAGGGAATGAATATGCCTTTTCTGTACCGGGATAGATTTTGCTGCAAATAACACAACTGCAGGATTAACGCACAAGCAAATCCCTAGGTAGGAATTTCAGTTCTTTCTAGCCAAAAAGCTATTGTGGACTGTTGATGTTTCACCCTGGGGGTGGCTGCATTTCAGCTGCAGACAAAGCCTCCATGTTACATTAGTAAAGCACTTTGGGGGATCTTTTGAAGAGATCAGCGCTCTGCAGGTGAATGAGAGAGCCCCAGCTGTGCCTTCACTGCACAGCTCTTGCTGCTGCTTATAGAGGAGCTTTAGGAATCTGTACAAATGCGTGGCTTTGGAGGATTAAAAACTAATTGGAAGGGAATGGGAGGAGAAGACAAAGGGAGGGTACTGCCCATACTGGGAAACTCAGAGATGGCTTTTCAGTAAGCTATGTGGTGTCTTGAGCTAGAAATAATTATCTTCCCTGAGAGCCACTGATCTTCCTTTAATCTCCTTTTCAGCTCCCTTTTCTGGAATATATCTAAGCGCTGTAATAGAATCGCAAACAAGAATGATTGGCTAAGCATCCTACCTATCCAAATCCAGCAACCCATTGGGCAGTGGTAATACCAGATATTTGTCCCTGCACCAAAGTCAGTAACTTCTAGGTGAATGCCTGTAAAATGTCAACTTCTTGCATTTCTTTTCATTTGTTTGTTTTTGCTGGGAATAGTCTGTGCAACATGATATTGCAAGTATGAGAATGACAGCTGAAAAATCAGGACTTCCCTTCTGTCCTTGGAACCATCATAATAAAATATATTTGGCCTTCTTAAGAAGTGGTGCCACAGCAAAACGCCCTTATGGAGCTACACAGCAAGAAGCAAGGCAAAAGCCAGGCACAACTACAGGCAGAGACCAATTCTTCTGAAACTCAGTGAAGTTTCTTATCTTATCCGTAATTCTTTGTGTCCTGCAGCGCTTGCCTGGCTGTTTAAATGTGTTCTGGCCTTCAGGGGTTATTGTCCTCCTAAAAACTGCTGGAACTGGAGAGTTAGACACAGTATTTTGATGAGTCTTTAAAGGCTGTTAAAGCACTAGAGTGCTTTGCAACATTAAATGCAAATGGCTGCTGCAAATGAATTAAGCTTCTATTAGGACCAGAAATACTCCCTGCTCTCTCCCAAAGCATTGTTATGCTTTGGAAGCTTTCCCTGAAAGTCAGGAATGGTGGGGTGTTAGTCCCAAAGACCAGAGCTCCTCCTGGAGACGGCTAGGGCTGCAGTTCTTTTCTGCTGAACTAAGACACTCCAGTTCAGCCAATTGTGACTCTGGCAGCATTGTGTAGGGAGGAAAAAGGGTCTCACATGAGAAGAGAAGAGCCATTTAGGACTGTACAGAGTACAGGCAGGTTCTGTAACCTTCCTTGGAACCCTCTGTGCAGACAGCTTTGGATTTTTGAAGAGAAGGGTCAGAAACTTGCCTCCAAACAACAACTGAGACTCTCCAGCTCACAGGCCTTTGCCAGATAAAACTCATACCTCCATGTGTCAGAAGAGCAGAGGAAAACCTGCTGTCTTGGCTGCCTCCTGACATCATGTGAAAAACTCTGCCTATTATAGCTTGTCTCAACTTGTTTTCCATCTTTTCTGTCAGCCTTAAAAGAAGATTTCCTGAATGACCCCCTGGTGGGAAAGAAATCGGACCAACTGGGGCTGCCTCAAACATTGCAGCAGGAGTTTTCACTGATCAATGTGCAGATCCGAAATGTCAATGTGGAGGTACAAAAAGTTTCCTTTTGCTGGCTTGTTAGGAGGGGATGTGGGCAGGCTGGCTTATTGGAGCCTTTCGAGGGGAACCTTCTTTGCTGCAGTGGCGGCTGTCTGTAAACAAGTTTTATTTTGAGCTGTTGAGATCCTCTTGGCCAGGGGTAGTAAGAAAGAGGATAATCCCAGACAGTGGTGTGAGAGAAATGTTTCAGCACAGTAAGTACTCTGGCTGATCTTGAGAAGGCTGGATGGTGTTTTCTTCTCTGCCTAGACTGTGGAGTGGAAGGTGACTTGTTCCATGCAGTTGATCTCATTTCAACTGGTTCTGAATCCCATCTGCTGAGCCCTCCCTATCCTGAGCTCTGTCCCTCAGTTTTGCTCTCTTCCTTGCACTCCAAACTCTCCTCTGTGTGTGGAAGCTGACTGGAGGCACAGCACTGAACTGGGCTGGGAGGCTCAAGGCAGCTGCCTGTCTCCTTTCCCCACCCCTGTGGTTTCACAGCTCATGGTGTGATCCTGATGTAGTTTTCTGAGACAGTGGTGCAGGATCTTAGAAGGTGCCTGTTACTGCTGCATTGGGCCAGGAGCTCTCCATGGCCAAGTGAAGTGGGCTGGGATGCACTGGCTGTTGGGAGCAGAGCCCCTTTCTTGGTGACACCTGGGCTGGCCACGGTCTCTGGATGCTGGAATGTCAGTCTGCTGGTGCAAGCTGAGCCTGTCCCCATCTGCCTGGGGCTTTTTGCTGTCACTGTGTTCCCTGCCCTTGAGAACAGCATGACTTCATCTTATGTGCTGAGGAATCAGTCCCTCAGCATGAATTTAAGCCACTATAAGTGTAAAAGTCCTGGGAGATCTAGCTAAAAACCAATTGCTTTTCCTCACAGATGGATGCAGTGAGTCGCAGCTGTACGGTGTCGGTGCACTGCGGCAACCACAGAGTCAGGATGCTGGTGATGTTCCCTGTCCAGTATCCCAATAATGCTGCACCGTCCTTCCAGTTCATCAACCCGACCTCCATCACCGCTTCCATGAAGGCAAAGCTGCTGAAGGTGTGTAAGGAGTGCAGAGTGTCTTTATAAATGTACAAATGATGGATACTTGGCGTCTGGATTTTCGAGACATAATTAAACATCAGACCTTGCTGAAGACGTACCACAGGTCGTGTTGAACTGGTAAATTGTGAAGCCCGTAGCATGAGGTTTTCATTTGTGCTGCAGCCCAGTATTTGCCTTTTTCCACTGCTTCTTCATTGCTGCTGTGTTCCAGTGTGATGTGTATTGCCTGAGGATCCCTAACATCCTTCTCCTCATGCAGTTGCCCTCAACCCAATAATAGACAAAATGACCAGCTAAGCATCCAGCTGCAGAATGATGCTATTTTTGAGCCAGGATGTTGCTTACTGCTCTACTACATAACCTGCTTTAAAAATGAGGGGATTTTTTTTACATAGGCCCTGCTAATTCAGACCAGGTGTTTGATCATCTGTTGTAGCAAATCCTATTGCTAATGAAATCCTTTCCCTGGCAACACATTGATGGATCAGTTTGGGTTTCTTCCTGAAAAAACCTGATCCAGTTTGCCACAAACTGGTATGAAACATATGGGCTGCAGTAATATTGAAGCCTAAATCCTGGCTCAGTGTGCTGCTAGGTGAACCTCTGTGCTCTGATCAAAGCACACAGCCATTCCTCAGAGCAGACAGCACAGCAGTGGCTCCAGTGGACGTTAGGGGATGTCTGTGACCTGTTCAGGTCCTGGCATCTAAGCTGCTCTGCAGACAAAAAGGATGTGGGCAAAGTGTGGAGGTAACCATGACTAAAGTTGTGTCTTGTATGTATTCCAGATACTGAAAGACACTTCCCTGCAGAAAGTGAAGCGGAACCAGAGCTGCCTGGAGCCTTGCCTGCGTCAGCTGGTCTCCTGGCTGGAGTCTGTTGTGGTACGGAGAACTGCGTGGGCTCTCTGCCCTAGTTTGATGTCTTTTCCCATGTCCCACACTTCTGACTCTGCAGTGAGAGTTTGACCTCGTTAGATGTGTAAATAGACCCCTGTGACTGGCCATTACATTTGTGTGAGCACTTCTGGTTAATGTTGAAGAGAGCTGGGTGGATGATTAGATGTGTTTTGTTTTCCACAAATGAGGCCCTGAAGGTTTGCTTTGGGGAACTCTGATATCCAGGTTACCAGGAGTGACTGGAGATTGGAGAATCTTAGTGGTGCATGGTAGCTTCCCAGCTCAGAATATATTTCACTGACTGCCAGGGCATGGTTGTCATCTATGAAAGAAGATAAGAGGCCTCAGGTTGTTGATGGATTCATTCTTGTCTGAAAGGCAGTGGCAGATGTCTTCACCTCCTTAGTTTTAGTCAAAGATCCTTCTAGTTCTATTCTAGGGTTTTTGTTTTCTTCCCTGAAAAAAACCCCAAACTGAAAATCTGAGTTTTTTCTGCAGCCTTGTGCTGAGGTTTTGTAGGGATGATACTGTAGATAAATCCAAGTCACACTCTGCTGTTAGCTGCGAGATCTGTGATACCTACTCAGCATCCCAGTGTCAGGTATTAGGTCTTTGTGTGGGTGAAGTGTACTGGAGTGGGTGTTTTTAGCATTCAGAAAAAGATTGGAGAGTCTCCTCAGGTTTCTTTTCTGAGAGGTTTTGTTTATTCATCACACATAAAGGGCTGGGGGTTTTTTTACATGTGAAGGCTTAATTCTGCTTGGTTTCAGCATTAATATTGTAAGAGTGGGAACTTTCTCTGCTGTATGGAAATCTGATGACTTGAGGCACCACTGCTTTCAAAGAATTCTTTTAGACCAAAATTGTAGTATTATTTATCCAAATAAATGCAGATTTCTACCAAAATTCCTGTGGATTCCTGAGGTCCCCCAGTAATTCACACCACCTGTCTTCCTCACTTGAAGACTTCCAACCTATGTTTGACACCCCACAGTTGTGTGGTATTCCCACTCAGGGAGATTTTGTGCATCATTGAGGTATCATGTTCAGCTCAACTAGCTGTCTTGAGCATCATATCCAGAGTTTGAAGGTCAGATTTTCTGTGTAGTTTTTCTTGTTCTTCCCTAAGTTAAGCTCTGCATTTCAACATGGTTATGGTGGGAGAGAAGTTTCTGGACAAGCAGCCATAGAAGCTTTTTCCTCAAAGGCAAATGTGCCTGCAAGTGCCTCTGCAGTTGAAACAGCAGCTGTGCTCTGAGCTTGGTCTGTTCTGGCTCAAAGGATGAGCACCTCCTGTGAGGCTGCTTGGCACTGCCATGTCTGATGCTCTGCCTGGATTTTTCTCCTGTGGCAGCAGGAGTGTGACCTTAGGTAACTTCTGTTTCAGAACCAAGAGGACAGCACGTCCAGCAATCCCTACGCTTTGTCCAACTCCGTGACACCCCCCTTGCCCACGTTCGCCCGGGTCTCCAATGCCTACGGCTCCTACCAGGACTCGAACATCCCATTTCCACGGACCTCTGGAGCCAGGTTCTGTGGTGCAGGTCAGCCCTGTCACTGATACTTTAAAACAGGTACTCAGGGAATGGTCCTTTTAGATGTCTTGGGGAACACTTGCCTCTGAACAAGATGAGGCTTTGGTCATTGCTATGCAAGGAGTAAGGAATGGTGTTAAAGTAGTGATACTTTAACTAAAGCAGTGACAAATTTAGAGATGAGAAGAGTTAGCAACTGTTTGCAGTTGGGGTTGCATGTGGGGCTTTAGGATTTGGAAATGCGGGGCTAGCTGAAGAGATAACCTTTGGCTTATGGCATGCCGCAGGCATTGACAGATCTCTTTTTATAGAACACTGAGAATAGCTGTTTTCCTTGCCTAGTTCTCTGCTACCAGCATCACATTACTGGGTGTATTCTGGCACTCAGTCTTCACAAAATTCCTGTGATTTGGGGTTGAATTTACCCCTTGCTGAAACCATATTCATATTACTAACCACTCTTTTCTCATTCTACACTCTTCCACTTGTCCAAAATAGCTTTCCCAAGGTCATTAAGAAACTTCTCCTAAATGGGAGATGGGGTACAATCACATCCAGGTTTCCAGGAGAGCACATAGAGGGTAAAGTTCATTAAAAACCAGGTTAAGATCTGAGTAAGAGCTGTTAAGTTTCACTGAGCTGTTTCAGATGCACACATGACTTCTCTGGACCTGACTGCATCCCAGTATGAACACGTTTTGAAAGTTTCTTTCCATACAGGCCTCCCTGAATTCCCAAGTAAAAGTAAAACAGAATAATATTGCATTGAATAGGCCCAGTAAAGCCTGCTAAATCCTGAAATGCTTGCAAGAGTAGGTGGCTGAAGAAACTTGAGAGGCTAACAAATGGGATAAGGCTTGTGAGAGAATGTTTTGGAGCTGGCTTCAGGTGTCTGGGGCTCTCCTGTTGAAGAAGAGAGTTGTACAAGCTGCAGTGGTTTCTCTGCATTGCCAAACATCACCTCACTTACCTCTGGAGTAACAGTGCTTGGCAAGTTCTGGTGGAGAGTTAAAACATAAGCATGCATTTGCTCATTTTCTTTTCCTGTCTTTTCTCTAACAGCTATAAGCCACTTGAAATTGTGCTTTAAAAAGAAACATCTCAAAAACTCCATGCTTTGTAGTGGGTTTGCAGGGAGTTGATTTGGGTTGAGAGAATGTCTGCTTTTAGTTTATAATTACTAAGGGTAGTAGGTAAGAACCAAGCCCCTTGCCTCTGATACACAGGGAAATCTGGTCATTTAAGTTGAACCACCCCTGGGTAATCTACTCCTTGTTGCATGATCTTTATGCCATGTCCTGTCTCTTCAGGGTACCTGGTGTATTTCACGAGACCCATGACCATGCACCGCGCCGTGTCCCCGATGGAGCCCACACCTAGGTGAGTGCCCTGTGTGGTGTTTGAGGTGTGCTGCTGTCTTGGGCAGGAAAGCAGGAAAATACCAGGCCCTACATTGGAGCTAGTCCCCTCCAGTGTTAGCTGTGTCCTCAGTGCAGAGCGCCTGGGCCCTTACACCACGTGGCCTCAGCAGAGACATCTTTCCAGACAGTGGCACCATTGCTGGCAGCTTGGACTAGTGGGGATGTCAGTGTGAGCCTGCAGGACGTTTTGGTGGGAAAAGCCCCTAAAAGCATATTCCCTTTCTTCCAGGTCTCTGTCAGCTTTATCAGCATACCATAGTGGCCTCATTACTCCAATGAAGATCCGCACGGAGACTCCAGGCAACCTGCGCTTGTACAGTGGGAGCCCAACTCGCAGTGAGAAGGAACAGGTCTCCATTAGCTCCTTCTACTACAAAGAAAGGGTAAGTACCAGACCAAAACACTGCTCCCAACACTTCAGCTTTCATGATCTGTTTTCCTTTAATTTAGCATTGTTAGTAACAGAAGCTTTGTATTCCTCTCAAAAAGACATCTTTTTACAGGCAGCTCTGTCAAATGGATTTATCTCCTATTAGTAACTTCTTTACCAATCCTCTCTAGCATTTGACCTACTTATTTTGATGTATCTGTATGCTGAGCATCACAGTTCCCTTCAGTGCATTATGCTGTTTCCCTTTGCATTATGTAGGGTTAAAATCTAACCCTTTAAGAAGTTGTAGTCTTCAGATAGGTACATGTAGGCAGCTCTTGCTGTTCTGAGTACTCCCTGATATATATAATTGCAAAGGATTGTGACTCTCTGCAGCTCACTGCCAACCTCTCCTGGACTATGGGATGTGGTTGGTTATTTCTATTTCAGGTGTCTCTTTCAGGGATATGTGCCCTTTTTTTTTCAAACAAAAATAATTTCTACATGATTCTATGAAGACCTTCCAATCCACACAATTCTGGTTTAGGTGCAGGTTTTGCTGTGTTCCTGTTCACAAAGCTTTGGAGAAGAGTGAGATTGTTTTCTTCTGAGATGTGGTGGGTGAGGAAGACCTGTTGTAATAGTGGGGTGGCCACAGGGTAGTTGTAAAGCAGCTGTGAGGGCCTGATGTGCCTGGAGCAAATGCTGTGGGAGCAGTAGGCTGAGCAGATGGTTAAAAACAAGCTCTGCTTCAGCAGGGGGTGAAGTGGCTTGCAAAAGTGCAGTAAGCTTCCACCGGGAGCCTCAGAATTTGGGGCATTGAGTAGTTTGTTCACTGTCCATGCAGAGGACATGAATCTGTTGCAGCAGTGAAGAGCTTCCAGGTAACCAAAGGAAAGCCAAAAGCTGTCTGCATTCTGCTGGCAGAAGAGTTTGGGAGCTTGTGTCCCAGAGGAGAGCAGAGGAAGTCAAAGCCTTGAACGCCCATCCTTCCTGGGCACTGAGACAAGTCTTGTTTTTCTGGTGGTGCTGGACGTGACAGACAACCCTGTCTCTGGGACTGTGTCCTGCTTACATGATGTCATTACAGCTCCCAGCTGTGGGGAGAGCCTCTGTCTCCAGTGCAGGTTCTGCTTCCATACAGACCCCAGAAGACTCTGAGTCCCCATCCTGGCTTTTTTTTCCCCACACAAACTCTTTTTTTTGGGATGAAAAGAGAAAATGGTGCTGCCTGGAATTATAGAATAGAATTATAGCCTGTCCTAGTCTTTGTAGGAGAGTTTATTTAAAGAGCTACCTCTGTCCTCTGCAGCAGGCTCGTCCTCAACACACAGCCTCTCTAAGATGACAGACAAGGCTAAAAATAACATGTGGAACCAGCTTGGTGCAATTTCATGTGATCTGTCTCCCCAGCCCTTGTATTGATGGCAACAAGGTTTTTGTCACAGGGTTAAAGAATTGAAGAGAACAAAGCGTGTGTGCAGCCATGTCTGCTGAAAGCCGAGGGAAATTCCTGTGTTCCCCTTCCCCTGCCGAGCTGTCTCCTTGCATGTTGGAATAAATGTAAGAACCCTAGCAGGAAGCTGGTTCAATTGTTCTTGCAGATGAAATAGTATTAAAAAAACCAAAAAAGCCTGTATCTCCCTTCAGAAAAGGTTTTCTGATTCTTCAGGAGTTGATGTCGTGGCCTCTGTTAAATCAATGCTACATATTTTTGTTATTTCATTGTGATGGTTTTAAAAAGCCCAGATCCTGAGTTTAGTTAACTCCTTGCTCTGAAGCTTGGATTTTATGTTCGCATTAAATAAAAGTTGAAATTTTGTGCATTAGACTGTGATATCAGACAACCTCATCCCCAAAACTGAATTTATCAGCCATAACCAAGTATTTAAATCCAGTGTAGCAACCACTGGCATCCACTACCATTAGCAAACAAATGGAATTTGCCCGTTGCTAGACAGGAAAGATGTCATGTTCCCATAAAGGCAGGGGAGCTGCTGATTCCAGCAGAGAGCTCCTTAGTAAGCCAAAATGAAGCTAAATCTGGCGCTGAGCCTTTCTGTGCTCATTTAAATATGTGGATATATATATATATATATATCTTTCTCACTTTTTATTCACACATGCACACTCCTCCTTTCTTCCCCCCTCTTTTTCACTCCTCAAAAAAACCCCACTGAAGAGCAGTAGTCAGCAGAAAGGAGGAGCTTTATCTGTACCGTGGCAATGCTGTCAGTGTTTTGAACCTGAGTGTCTCTTAAAGAAGGTGCCATGGAGTTCTTTTTCCCCCTGCAGTTAGAGGGTCATGCCAGTGGGGACCTGGGGACTGCTCAGCCTTGCTGTACCTGGGCATGGTGACAGTAGTGTCCTTATGCTTCCCATCAGGGAACTGGTAGGGGGACTGAGCTTAGTTTTGCTGCTTTTCCACTGTACTGAATTTCCTTCAACTAACCCTTTTCTCCTTCTTTGTGAGGTCTGCTGGAGGAACCTGTAGCACATGGCTGCAGCCTTCTCCTCTCTCTTTCCATGGGGCTCTGCAGCCAGCCTTGGCTTCCTGGCTGTAGGGCTCTCCCAGCTGTGAGATGCAAGGGGATGTAGAGGCTGAAGGCATGGTTGATGGTCCTGACTGTCTATCATCAACTGAAAACAAATGCAAAATACATTGTACCTGACCCAAATATCCCCTTTTATTGTGTTGACTCCTAGAGATCTGTACACAAAACTTTTTTTCAAGTGAGTGTGCAGTAATGTGCTTTGAAATATTCTATTTGCTGTTGCTGTAATACTGTGTTGAGTACCTACTGCAATATCTTCAAGTTCCTAATGAAAGCCTACTTTGGAGCTATTCAGCATAGTCAATCAGTGAATTTGATTGCTCACTCAATCTGAATGAGTTTCTCAACTCATTATGAGTTATTATTATATTATTATTATTACAATACCCACATGGCCTTGCCAAGTAGCAGTGTCTCTACATCCCTTCTAATATCCTGACATATGGTTTTTATTGTTTAAAATGAAAGTGAACAGGTAACAGCAGGTTCCAGTGAATGAAGTTCTGGAGGATGCTGGATGTTAAAGGGAATCTGAGTAAGCAGGAGTGTCTATTTAGCTTCCTGCAGATATCTGTGCCATGGCACTGGACAGCTGTGTTGAAAATGATGCCATTTACACTTAGCTGCCTTCCTCTTCAGGCAAGAGGAGTAAAACTTTGGAGTTTAGGCATGTCCTCTGCTCAATTCATGGTATGAACGAGGTCACATGAAGCAGTTCAGTGCTTCTTGCAGTAATACAACTCCATGTGGAAGACTTTATTCAGATTTGTGTTTGCCAAAGTCTTCTGTAGAGGCTGGTGTTGGGCACAGACACAGCAGCCCTTGCTGTGCCAGAGCCATAGGTAATGCTCTGTACAATTGTGTCAGGGTGAAAGTGGTTTGCAACTGTTCGCTGTGTACCAGAGCCATTTGGAACAGTATCTTTTACTCTGCTGGTTCAGGGCACTTTTCAGTTTATTTACCTTTGTCTTTAATTTTCTTGGTGTCTTTCTTCCCTTTTCCTGGGTATAATGTTTTCGCGTACAGATGTCTCCTCGCTCTGCCCGGCGACGTTGGTCCATACAAGCAATTAACGACTTCCCGGTACTGTGTGCTGTGCTAATACTGTCCTTGATATGACCCTGTCTTCTGCCCAAGGGCCCAAGAATAAAATGCCACCTGCCTGCCTTTGAGTAACCTGCACAGAGCTGGGGGACTCACACCCCACGCAGGGCCTAGGGCTTCACAAGAGCAGATGAATGTGTAAGTGGGCAGGAGCAGACAGTAGTTTGCAAGGTGCAATTACTGACCTACAGGATGCCTGTTTCACCTGGCCTTGTGGTCAGGAAAGGATGCCAAGGGGTAATTTGAAGTGTAAGAAAAGATCAACCTCTAAGATACGGAGTGCACTGTAGAGGAGCTGAGTGATTATTATACATCATCAACCAACTGATGAGACTGACATTAGAGCACCTAATTTCTGAAAAGACAAAGCCTTGCTTGATAGGGAGGGAGGATCACTTAAGAGCTGTGGAAGAAGCAAACTGGTTGAGTTTCTGACAACAATCTGTCATCTCATTAAAATAACTGCCACTTCTCAGTGCAATCCATCACACAGTCTTATTTCCTGGATCAAAAACTACAATTTCTTCTTAACTTGTGATCTTCTCCCAGCCCTTGGAGTTGCACCACTGCATTCATTTAGAGTGGTTGCACTTCAGCCACTTCAGCCACCCTGGCAGATACTCCCTCCTCGTGGCACCTGCCCTGCCGAGTCTGCTTTGACAGTTGTTTTCTGAAAGTCAGGTCCACGTGTCCCTCAAGCTCCGACATCATTCATGATATCGTCATCTCGATGATATCAGGATTGCTCAAGCTGTGCTGTACATGTGGGCAATTCCTATTTCATCACTCATCTTCCAAGTATAGACGAAGCTCAGAAAATTCCATTTCAATTTAAAGATGATCTCTTTAAGTCTGTTTGTCTTAATGTCTGCACGAACAACTGTTTTTTCACAGCTGCTGTCCTTCATGCTATCTCTTCATAAGACAGCAGGGAATAAAATAGAATCCTGCAACACCTGATTTAACTTGGTATAATAGGATCAAGTTTTCCTAATTGCAAGAGTTCTAAGACTGTACTAGCAAATAATAGGTGAAAGAAACCAGAAGTAATTTACTTGACTCCATCAAGGCTTTTTGCAAAGAGCCTTGTGAGCAGCAGAGGCAAGAAATGAAGTTATGTCTTGAATCAGGAGCAGACTGAAAGAAAGAAAATCAAGCAATGAACTTGCCAGCTTGTGGGTAAATTGCAGAGCACAAAGGCTATGGTTAAATTCCCTTACCCACTGTCCTGGAAGGAAGAGCAAGTAGTGATGTGATTAAGTTATAATTTTCAGTAATGCATATTTAAAAGGGATACAGGGGTTAGTCCAAGCCTTGAAGGATTGATTGTATTTGTGGATAACCTTTGGAAGAGGCTAAACTGACTCTAAAGGGGGCAGCAGTGCCTAAGGTGAAGACACAGGCATACACAAGGAGAGGTATAGGTTATTAGTAGAAATCACATGCCTTCCTTCTGAAAGAAGAGCTCAGCATTGCTCAAGGTGTTTGGGGAAGCAAGAGTTTAGCAACTTCAAAAGAAGCAATAATTCCTCTTCCTTTCTAGCTGCCTCTTCTGTCATGCCCATGCTTCAGGGCAGGTGCCAGCTATTGATTGATGGAAGCTATAAGGAAATATTCCTGCTATGGGGCACTTGATTCAAAAGGGCCTTGGATTTTTTTAGCGCCTTTATGGCAGGTGCCTGATACTGTGGGAGATGCTGGAAATAGTAAATGTTGATTATTTTGAAGAGAAAATCCAGGCAGTGCTGCATGAGCCACACGGGGGAGTTAATCTGTAGGCAGTTGTTCAGAATAAAGGAGCATAGCATTCTACAGGGAGGAAGCAATTTTTGCATTTTATTAAAAAATAAATAAATATGAGAAGCAGCTTGAACCTGACTTGAGCAGGTTTAACTATTTTGTACATGTCTTTGTTTTGTACATGTCTTATTGCAGCTTAATCTCTTGGCATTGAGTCTGTTCTCTTCTGTTCACAACCTTTACTTTTGCCCTACTAATGCCAGTTTATACCACAGACACTGAAATTTTGCATATGCTGATGTGAAACAGGCACTTTACATTTCAGGATCCTACTTAAAGCACTGCCTGCCTCAGCAGGATCCAAAGGCACACACACCCAAGTGTTCAGCATCCTTTCAGAGCAGGCAGCATTTTGCAACTCCTACTGCTGAGTATGCAGTGATGATGGTGGTTGCTACAAAGCAGTTGGTGGCTTATTCTTGGGCTATCTGTTTCTACATGTAACCCATTTACTGCCATCGTTATCACCTCAGATTGCAGCAAATTACAGCCTTGGGTATAGTAGTGCAGGTGCAGGCTGGCTTTTTTAGTCATTATCCAGTGCTGTTCCCTGCTGTCACCTCCAACCCATGATTGCCATAAATGCTCTGGTTTCTTTCCTTCTCGTGCTCTGAGGAACTGATGAGTCTTAATTTACTTATCACTGTAGCTATTTTCTTTCATATCTTCCTCTCCTTAAACTGAGGAGCAGCTGGGTAGATGCAGTTCTCCTTGGCATGGATTCTAGGCTTCAGAAAGAGCTAGAAATGACGTGGGCAGTGCAGAAGACCTGTGCCTTTGTCCTTCAGCTGCCAGCAGCTAGCTTGGTGCATGTCGATTCCTGCTTCAGCTCCAACTGTTATGTTCCTGCTCCCCATCCTGACCTGTGCTCCAGCCCTTAGGAAGAGATGTGTTTTCTGCCCTACCCTAATGCCCCTGAGCCTTGGTGACACTTTTTGATTACACCATAGTGGGAGCTTCTCCTGGGAGAAGAGGTGGAATGGGAGAGAGGTGAACCTAAAGCAAAGAAACCTAAAGCTTTCTTTGTCTCTGGTAATCCCTGTTAAATGTGTTCAAATACTGCCTGGTGGAGAGCTACTCCTGTAATTAACACCAGCAATTACTGGATTCAAAGTAGAACTTCTGCTGTCAGTGGTGATGAACTTTACCCCATCTGTGATGGTTCCCATACTTCTGATTGTGGGATTTTTTTCTAACTCTTACTTGCGTAGCTGAGGTAAACCTGAATTGCAAAAAAGCCAGGCTTTTTAATGGTGACTCTATGTGTAGCTTTATGATTTTTTTCTGTCACAGCTTTAGGGGCTTGAAGTGGTGGGCATGGAGGTGTAGTACAGGCAGGGCCTGTGGCCAGCAACTAACTCCATTCCTGGAGCTGCACCAGTAAAGAATTAGGGTTTCCTTTTTTGCCAGTAAATAAGCAGAGTTAAAAGGAAGAAAACAGGTCAATTTTGGTTTGAGTCCAAGTTTTCAGTGGGTTCTGATACATTTAATGTTTCCATTTGTATGGTGATATGCTAAAAGCAAGCAGTGGAAACCATTCATGAGAGCTCTTTTTCATTCTCATCTTCATTTGTTGTCATTCTCCTCCCAAAAAAAAGAAGACCCAATTGCCTGTGGAAAATGTGTTGTCCATGTTTGTAGTCTTGAAATGCCTGTTGGGAGGCTTCTTCAGTCTGCTCTTGCAGGGGGCAGGAGCAGGTTGAATCTGTTCCCAAAGACTGGGCAGAGGGAGCTCTCCATCGACTGTGAGTCCTGGGGACAGCTGGCTTACAGATGGCCAGAAGGTGGCAGGTTGCTCTCCAAATTACCCACCAGGCTCTAGAAGCTCTTGTTGATAGCCCTGCAGAACGTGGTTCTGTATCTGCAAGCCTGGGCTCAAACACCCGCTCAGACACAGCACAAATAACAGCTTTTGCTGTGAGAAGCCTGGTAGCCCTTCCAGGACAGTGCCTGAGCTCTTTCCTCCTGGCATGTCATTGTGCTGGGGCTCCCAAGCTTCAGTCATATACTGATGTTGGTAGCATCAGCAGCTCCTCACCACACCTGGGAGACAGCATTTGCTGTCCTGAGAAAGAATGAGGTACAGGTGCCACTTGGGAACCTTTTTGTAGTACAGCCCACATCCTTCAGCATGGAATTGGCAGCTAAACTTTTAGGTGTTATCAAAACAGGATTAGCCTGCCCAATGTCAAGAGAGGCAGAGCTGATCCAGACTCTGCCTTGATTAGGAAGTGATGGACTGAAGAGAGGTGGGTCTCCCACCTGACCCCATTCTAGCCACCTTCCACTGCATAGTGCTTTTCAGCTTCAGGGGACAGATAAGTACTGCAGGCAGATTCCTCTTGGATGAATTAGGATTTGAATAGACATGGCAGAGAATTAGTCAGTCAGCTTTTCTAGAGCACTGGATGCTCACAGCCCTGTTTCTACCAGTGTTTCACCCCTCTGAATGTTGGGCACCATGCAAGCTCTGCTCCTCTTTACTCAGGGGTGGTGGAAGAACAGGGGAATGGTGATGCTATGTAACATGTGCATCCCTGGAAAAACCCACCTGTGCCTCCTTTGAGGCTGAAATGCCTTCTTCACTTACTGTCAAACTGGAGCCTCTGTTCCTCAGCTGTGCAGTGTTCAGAGAAGCTTCAGGAGCTCATCCTTTCTGCTTCTTGTGGCATATGTTAGTAGTATGCTCAGCATGGCAAGACTTCCTCAGCACACTGGCCTAAGCTTGGGCCAGGCAGGCAGTGGCATTTCTTAAGGTCATGAGTAGTTTTTTAAGGACATTTTGTGTCTGATAAGCCTGCCAGGTTCTCACAGGACTGCGTGGTCATGGTCAAAAGCCATTTGGCACTCAGCCATCCCAGAGCTGGCCTCACACCCACAGTAAAGGTGATCTTGCTTGCAGATCCAAGTCCTGCCTTTCCTGTATCCCAGTCTGCTCTTTAGGAGCACCAATGTGAGCTGGTGTAAGCTGTGTCTGCCTTGCAGAGCCATCAGCACAGGGCTGCCTTGCTGGCCCCTTGAGAGAGGGGCTGTTCTGCTTTGATGAGATGTGTGGGAAGCCCCAGCATGAGCGTCCCAGGAGAGCTTCTCTAACTCAGCATGACCGGGCGCTTCCGTGGGGGTCGGTCGGCTCTGTGTGGCAGTGAGGGAGCGCGCGATAGGAGAGCAGCGTTGCAAAGCATTGGAACCCTGCGCAGCAGCCAGCGCTTCCTTCCGTAGAGCTCCAGTGCCTTCTGCCTGTCATGCTGCCACACATCCTCTCATCCCTCCTCCTCACTCTCCTAGAGCAAGGAGCTGGAAGAGGTCAGGATACCAGACAGATACTCTACAGTGTTTCACACAGCCAAGGTAGCTTTATGTGGCTTGGCTTTAAGATGGCCTCTGTATCTGTTAGAGGGAGTATTTCGGAATCTTGGCTTCTTGTTTCTGTTCCCTTCTGTTGGTTCCTCTCCTTTCTTCTCCCCCTTCTTATGTCCTGAGCCAGCTGTAAGTAGCTGTGAGCATGGTAGCTAGGGATCCTTGCTAGGAAAACTTGGACCCTGCTTTATCATCTGCCAGTTGTTTGTTTGAAGCTGTTGATAAAGCAGGAGGTGGGAGCCCTGTGCTGGCACTGAACAGGGCTGTTCTCACCCTGAGAGGGCAGACCTAGAGACAGTCTGGAGCTATGGGCTTGCCCTGAGGCAAAGGGCGATCAGCAGCTGCCTCCAGCATGTCTCTGTGCTGACGCTGGCTGAAGTCAGCAGTGGTTTATCTGCAGAGGGTTCCCAGAGAATGAGAATTGAATGGTCCTCCTGCCAAACCTGCCCAGGTTTGATTGGCATCCCGATGCTGATTTATTCTATTATTGGCTTTCACAGGGAAACTCACAAAATACTTTTTGAGTGAGTTTGACCTTGAGCTTGCTGCCTTGACCTGCTTTTCACTTCCTACAGATGGAGATGCTTGTTCTCCTGGGCATATCATTGATGTTTTCCAGGGTAACACGAGCCTTCTGAAAGGCAGGTTTGGGTGCTGCTTGCATTATTCCTGACCCTAGTGCTTTGTTCCTTGTCCCAGCCAGCCTACTGTCCTCTTCTCCAGTAACACTTTGCCATTGGTTCTGCAGAAATCAAGGAGGTGGAAAAGCAAACGAGAGGGGACAGATGCTAACAACCGACCCATCAAAGCTGCTGGGAAAGTTATTATCCAAGATATTTCCTGCTTGCTGCCTGTCCACAAGCTGCTGGGAGAGCTCTACGTGTGAGTACATGTGGGCTGTCATCCTTTCCCAAATGAAAATAGCTGTCTTTGGCATTGCTGTGCTTTAATCCTGACATCAGTCAGCATGGATCTGTGAATGTTTCTGTACCTTCTTCCTCTGTTCTTGCCTCACTGCTTTTTTTTGGTATCCCTCTGCCTGTGAGAGGGGACCTGTCTCCTGTAAATCTGAAAAGTGTGAGGGAAGAAATTTGTAATGAGGTCAACAGAGTTTGAATCAGCATCATCACTGCAAATGTTACAGGTTCAGATTTTCACCTGCTAAAGAGAGAAATTATCAGTAGAAATTTTTTTCAAATCTCATGTTAAATGCAGAGGCTTAAAAATCTCAGTAAATGCACATTTTCATTCTGTAAAATTATTAGTAGATCATAAAGCTTTTTCATTTCAGAAGTATTTGGTATGTTCCCACTTGGAGTCTTGGTTGTACATGTCAGGTCTGTTGTGCAGGTTGTTCTGTGTTATTGGAAAAGATGGAGTTCTGTGGGCATTTTTGTGTTTTTGTTGGTTTTGGGTTTTTTTTTAACAAAGGGCTTCCTTTTTCCAGACTTTCTAAATCATATGGTTACAAAACCTCTGTTCCTGAATTTTTTCTTTCTTGGCTTTGGTAATACTGGCTGGTCCTTAATGGAATTTCCAGTCTATGGACATTCAGGGAAGAAGCAGGTTTCCTTTATGAGGAAAGAAAGAGAGGAAAAAAACCCATCTTTCTCTCCCTTTCTATGTTATTAAAAAGAATATTCTTTTGAAAAACCTGTTGGACCTTTCTTCTTGGGACATCTTGTGTAAATAGCCTAACCCTTTTCCATGTAATATAAAAATCTCAAGCAGTTGAAGTGTTGGGAAGATTTCTGATGACAGGCAGAAAAGCACACGTGGGCTTCCTCAGCCCACCTTTTCAGCCTGTCAAGGCTTCACACAGTGGGTGTGTTATCCCCCAGCCAGCCTGGTACTTCCCAGTAAGGCCCTGTCTCCCTCTGAGTTGGCCAGAGCAGACTGATGGGTTGAATGGGAACAGGACCATGTAGCCAATGGCACCAGCTTTTATGGACAAGAATGATTCTGGACTTCATGATACCCCAGCAGAAGTTTGGTCTGATATCCTCTTGGAAATGATGTTGTTTAGAATCAATCCCAGCTAGTATGGACTTGGACTCGATGTGTAGTGTATTAGCAAAAATGAATAGTGGGAGGAGGATAGCAGTGATCCCTGAATAACAGAGAAGGATGGGATGGGATCCTGGTCGTGCAAAGAGGCTTGTATTGATCGGGAGGTCTGGGCTGCTCACTGCTGCCAGAGCCATGTTCCCCCTTCCCCCCATTCCTCCCCACCTTTGTAGGTAATATGCTAATCAGAGCTGAGTTACCTCTTTTCTTTTCAGACTGAACGTGAATAACATCCAGGAGACTTGCCAGAAGAATGCTGCCTCAGCCTTGGCTGTGGGGCGGAGGGATCTCGTACAGGTATGCCATGGAATCCGACCTCTTCCTCAGCATGCTGTGCTACCCTCCAATGGCTTTGCTGTCACCAACACCCAAACACCACTGGGGTTCAGCAGCTCTATCAGGGACTCCCTGGGTGGTGAATCCGGCCTGTGGAACGGCCACCAAGGTGGTCCCCACCTTGCTGACTCTGGGCATTGAGAGATTCCTTCCCAGGACTGCACACAGATTCTTTTATGCCCTTTGCCAAACTGAGTGAAACACATTTTTCAGGGAATTCCTGTAGGCAAAGTGAGGAATGCAGCCTGCTTTTGAGTCATCAAATGGAGTAACTGTGCACAGAGTTGCCTAGCTGCTGTCAGCATTTTGATCCATAATTTTTTTTGTACTTATGTAATTGTTCCCATTGTTTGGCATTCTGCTGGCACTGGGTACTAACTGCAGCTATCTTCTCCCAAGAGAGCCTGGGCCCAGGGGCCCCAAAAAGGGGCTGGCTATTTGCCTTCAGCTAAAAATAGGAGAAAAATGGCTGTTGTGGCCCATGTTTTTCCCTGTGATTAGTCCATTGCAACAGGCAGAACATTTGACAGGACATGGGAACACATGAAAGAGATGGGAATTGGCAGTGTCACAGGAGCTGTGCACATCTCAGCATTTGGCTCTTCCTAGAGCTGGATAGGCAACATGCATAGGCTTACCTGATCTAAGCAGAAGCTGACTCAAGCTGTTGTCTTGCTTCTTGGTGGGTTCTGCGACACCAGCAGAGAGAAAGTAGGTCTAGTTCCCCCTTGTCTGTTCTTCCTTTAGCAGTCTGGTTTGTCCACATTGGACCAGAGTTTGGGTGGAGTAACTTCAGCAAGATTTCTCTGAGATAACTCTGTTTCTTGCTTGATTTCCCCTGTCCCATGTAACTCCAGCCTTTAATGCAGCAACACAGTAGGCTTGAGTTGCAAGTTACAGGTTTGATGTGCTCTGTAGCCGTGTAGGAAGTGGAATCTTTCCTGTTTGCTTTCTGTGCACTCTCTTACGCAGCCCAGTCCTTGTTTCGGTTTCTCTTCTGTTCCTCTCTCTGGCTTCACGGGGAGCAGCTTTGGGACTACTTTTTCTGGCTGTTTGTTCTTTGTACTTGGTGCATGTCGTTTTTCTTTATTGTCGGTTCTGTGATTTCTGATGTCTTTTTAGCACCATGTTCTTTTTCCTTTCCTGCTCTTTTTTTTTCATGTTAAACTAGGAGCTTTCCTTTTCCCTGGAATATTCTAACTATCCCATTTTTAAAGGCACAGCAGAAAAAACAGTCCTAGATCAGTGGTATAGAGACTGACAAGATGGAACCATCTTCAGAGTAGAGGATGATAAATGAAGGAGAAATTTCATGTGAAGTGGTTAAACTTCTGAAATAGAAAAGACAAACAGTGTCCTGTCTGTGCCAGGCTGCATTAGGAGAATAGTGCTCAGTGATACCACTAATGAAAGGATACTTCTCATGCAGATAATGATTTACCAGTAAACTTTCTGCCACCAGACATCTCTGAACCCAAGAACTGTATCAAATCTAAACCCTTTTGATGCTTGTGAATATAAATGCACTAACAGACTGTTCTGCTTTTGCATTTAACCCAATTTACCCCAAACACGAAGTGAGTGGGACAGGGAAAGCCTGGTTTTATGTTATTCTCTGTATTATGTGTGACACAGAGACTGAAACTGTTCCCTGCTGTCGGGGGGAAAAAAAAAAACCAAAACAGACAAGCTCCATTATTATCTGTCTGTCTGTGTGTGAATTTGTACACACCTATGCCCTGGGAGTGTGGTTAATCCTAATTGTAGCTTTGCTGCTTTTCCTTCCTGTCTGCCAGGTTTGGTCACTGGCCATGGTAGCCACTGATCTCTGTCTTGGACCGAAGTCTGACCCAGATTTAGAGATACCTTGGGCACAACATCCATTTGGACGTCAATTACTGGAGTCCTTGTACGTGTCTGAATGCTGGGGAGGGGTTGGGGAATGGTTGCTGAAGCAGAGCCCTCCATAACTATCTATGTGTAAGGAGTAATTTCAGATTTGGGGTAGTGCCACAGCATGGATATTTTTCCTGTCTCAAGCCTGTGATGCATCACAAAGGGAAACTCCAAATATATTTCTGGCATACCGGCAGCAGCCCTTGACCTTCCACCTATCACTCAGGTCTTCCTTGGCCAGCATTGAGCAATAGGCCAGGCACAGGTGGAGCTCTGCTTTCCATGCCCACAATGCTTGACTTGGAGATTTGGATTTCCTGCTCCCCACTAAACGAGCCTGTTGGTGCAGCACTTTTTTTTCACCTTCAGATTCCCTGTTGTCATCTAGCTTTATTGGGAAGTTGTTCCAGTGGCCACAAAGCCAAGTGTTAGCTACAAATGTTTTCCAGGTGAATCTGTTCAGGAGTTACATAATTCGTGACTGATATTATTTGTCAATCCATGCTAATTGGAAGTGCAGGATTTGTGTGCTGTGCTTTCCATACTGTTGCTTGGTCAAGCTCTCTCCTCCCGCATGGCAGCAGTGGGAGCACAGCACAGGTTGTACTTTATCACTCTCAGCCTTCAGAGCAAACTGGAAACTTCCCAGCCTTCTACAAAACCTGCAGCAGCCTTTTGCCTTGTGATCCATGTACAGGACTGCAGGACGCTTGCACCCAGAGGGCTTTGTCAAAAAGATGTTGTGGCTGGGAGTGAGTCTAATGGCTCCAGCATTACGTCAGAGCCCAAGTACTGCTGAATTCCCAGAGCTCCCATCTTTCTCCCACCAGTTAGGGCAGGAGCGTTTTCAGAAGGAAACCTTGGCTCCTCAAAGGTGTGACAGAAAAGCCAACCCAGTCCCTCAGTGCACATGTCTCCTGTGGGCAGTCATGACACCCAAACCCATGTGTGCAACAGGCTTGGAATTAGCTGCCCTGGAGTCACAATGGTTTTGCCACTGAATTCTGCCCAGTCTCACACTGTCTTTTTAATTTCCCAGGCTGGCTCATTACTCACAGCTCCATGATGTACAGACCCTGGCCATGCTCTGCAGTGTGTTTGAAGCCCAGTCCAGGCTCCAGGGGTGCCCCAACTCCTGTGTCCCCTTTCCTCAGCGTGCTTCCAACCTGGCCTCCCACAGCCGATATGTATGATCACCATTTCTTTCCCACTTGTCTTGGATATCTTTGAACGTTTGTCACATAGATGACATGATTTATTCTCCTTTCCCCCTCAACAGCCCAGCTTTACTTCCTCTGGCTCCTGTTCCAGCATGTCAGATCCTGGGATTGGCACTGGAGGCTGGAGCATAGGTATGACACCTTGCTAGTAAATAAAGGAATCTCCCACCCTTCCAGCCAAGGTTTTGGATGGCTCCTATAGTGGGGAAAAGATAGAGTTTGTACCAGCTGTGATTGCAGATGTGTTCTGCCACAGCAGCTCTGTGGGGGTTTGGCCAGTATGGTGTGACTCCATGGCTGGAAGTGAGCAGGTCTTGCAGTATCTGTGTCAAGTCTCCTGCAGTCCTGCATCTTCTGACTTGAGTAGATACTTCATTCAGCGAGTATCGAAAATGGCCTCAAAATGTCATCAGCCAGCTAATTCCACAGCATTCGGGGGAAAAGCAGTGCTGGGCTTTCTTCTCTCACTGGAAGAAATGCAACAGTTGGAAAGTTGGGTTCTTGGTGCTGTGAATATCCACAGAGGTTTTTCACTGTGACAAAGGTGACAAAGGGGGGCTCTGGTGTCAGAGTTGAAACTTTTGGCAGATTCCTAGTGATATATATGGCCTGGGGCAGCATCAGCCCTGTTAGCACCACAGCTGTAACTTTTCAGTGTGATATCAAGGCCTGTGTGACATGGGGAAGAGGACAGGATGGGGGTTAGGGGAGCGGATGATCTTTTGTAGCAGTTATTAGCAGTCATCTCCCTGCCCCCAGGGCAGTACCTTGTATGCAGAGGCCCCTTTACGTAACAGCAGTCCTGGTGACGAGAGTCCTCCCTGTCTAGGAAAGAGGAACCCAAGTCCGCCCAGGAAAATGTTCCCAAGCAAACTCCACGGGATTGGTTGCCTGGTTGCTTTTTGTCTAAAGCAGAAGGCAAAAAGGATTCCTCCACATCAGATTTCTCTGCCTGGTGACGCCCATTAAGTCCTTTCACCAGAAGTGTAGTAGAAGCACTTGGCAAGTAGAGACTGGCACGTAGTTCTTGGAGGCAGGGCAGTGTTTGTTGGAATGCAGAGGGTGGTAGGACAGAGATAGGACTGAAACGCAGGGGTGCAAACCTGTGGTCTTTCATGTCCCTTCCTGATTCCAGTTTTGAGGGGGGAGATGCACTCACAGCCTCTTGGTGTTTGCAGCAAACAAAGACACAGAGCAGACCTCCACTCCCTGGTGCGAGTCTTCTCCTGATGACTTCCGCTATGGAAACCTAACGTATCCTGATCCTCGGGAGAGGGAGAAGGACCAGCATGAGAAAAACAAAAGGTAGGTTATCACATGCCTTGGGGGTATTCAGAGATGCCTTACTTGTGTCTCAGTCATGTAGAACTCCATGGCCAGGTCTCTTGGTGCTGTGCAGTACCACAGCTGCCCCTGGACCTTGTCATTCACACAATTACTTGAAGAAGCTTCATCCTGCAGATCAGCGCTGCTGGGATTACACATGATGCATCCCTAAGAGGTCATGGTAGGGGCCCCAAAGGATAGTCCACCCATGGAGTGTGCACCCTGGGGTGTAGAACAAATCAAGGCCAGAGCAGTTTGTGTTCAGCAATGTTTCAGCAACCCATGGGAAGTGCCCTGCTGCATTTCCAGCAATGTGAGATGGTTACATAGCCATCGCAGGAAAGAGGATTGCAACCAGAGTCTCTGAGAGTCAATCAGTTACAAGCCTGTTTGTTCCTCTAGGCTGCTGGATCCTGCCAACACTCAGCAATTTGATGACTTTAAGAAGTGCTATGGAGAAATCCTTTATCGCTGGGGCCTGCGAGAGAAGCGTGCTGAGGTTCTGAAGTTTGTATCGTGTCCTCCTGACCCCCACAAGGGAATTGGTGAGTGTCTGGTCCAGTTGCTCAGGCAGAGCCACAGCTCTGCCTCGGGAGCTTAGGAACATGCAATCTGCAGGGAAGGATGTGTCGTGAATGAAATGGACAAAGTTTATCAGAGAGATCCACCCAAGCGAGTCACAAGGGTTTAAAGTGGTTATATAGGTGTAATTGAACCTTGGTACAAATCGTTCCACAGGATTAATGATGGCAAACCAATTATTTAATATGAATAAAATATGAAGGGTTTATTTAAATTGATGAATATAATGATAATCATTAGACTAAAAAGGCCTTAATCAGAATTATTTACCACACAGTATAGAAAATTAAAACTAGAAATACAATGCACTAGTTAGTAAATAAAAAATATCAAAGCTAGTTTAATAATTATCGTGTAGACACTGATGTCCATCCATAGCAATGACCATGGGCAAATCTGTCTCACTGAGCTTTGAGGAGTGACCTTGAGGGGTGTCCCCACTCAAGGTAAGGATCTTCACACACACCTAAGGGAGGTGTGTTAAAAATTTTCACCATTTAAAAATGGAACTGGTCTTTATGGTATGAAGTGATTGACTGTCAGTCACACAATTTTAGATAAAATGTTGTCCTGCCTGCTCAACAGAACATGCTTTATTTTTGAGTAAGATGCTATCAGCTCTTTGGTTTCTTCTTCTGTAAACATCTGCCTCTCCCTTTCCTGCCAGGGTTTTCAGATCCCTGTTGATGTCAGCCTTGATGAGGAAGTATTTGCCTTACCTGTCCATGTGATGGGTCTAATTTGGGGTAGTGTGATCAAGCTGGTTTCAGCATTCTTCAACACTAAGAACAGCAGGGCCCCCCCTGCTCAATCCATCACTGATAGCTTGCCAGTAAGGCAAAATCCAAGCTGTTTTACTCCTGCTTAGGCAGAGCATCCTGCTGCATGGATAAAGTGTCCATTGGTTACTGAAATGCTACAGCAAATGTGACATTTAACCTCTGACAGAGGTTAGCTCTGCCAGTAAATGGGTTTGACTTCTTCACAGTTCTGGGTGGAGGTGAGGCTTTCAGGTGTTGGTTCAAGGGCTTTGTTGACTGTAACATCTCTCCAAGAAAGCTGGAAAATTCACATACTGCAATGCCAGCAGTGCTCAGCTCTGTGCTGATGAATGTACTTTTTTCCCTCTGAGATGCCCTGTCTTCATCTCTGATCCTGGGCTGAAGTGTCCTTATGTTAAAATTGCAAAATCTCTAACTAGGTGAGCTAGCCAGCAAATAGGTAAAGAGAACTTTCCTCCCAAAATACTTTCAGCAGCATAGATGCCCAGCTTAAGGACAGCTGCCAAATTATCTTCTCCACAGACCTCTGGGAACAGATGTGCTTGACCTGGGGGGAGAAAAACAGGTGAAGGATGCCAGAGAAATAGCAGTAGTCTCACCTTGTCAACCAAGACAACTTCTGGGGAGTAATTGGAGTGAAAACAGGTGATTTAACCCACTGCCATTGCTCCTCCATGGCTGACAGTCTGATACAGGAGCATCACGTGAGCTCTCTGATGAGAAATGGAGGCTGTTCTTGCTTGCTTAGTGACACTTTATAGTGGTAAGAGGTGTATGAGACCAGTAGGAAGCCTTCATGAGTCAGTGTCTCCAAAGCTTGAAATCCAACTCACATTTCCAGCAGACAGCTGTAGCCATCAGGGGAATTAGTGGGCCAGTCAGTGCCTCAGTGCTCCAGTTGCCCGTTCCTTTGATCGCGTGTGGAGAACAAACCAAGATCTCTAAACACCATCCACTCTCCCATCCTGATGGAGCTCTGAGGCAGTGTAAGGGGCTTGATGCAGGGCTGCTTTGTCCATGATTCCAGCACTGACTGTCCTGCTCTCCGTGTGTTCCCTCTGGCAGAGTTTGGCGTGTACTGCAGCCACTGCCGCAGCGAGGTGCGCGGCACCCAGTGCGCCATCTGCAAGGGCTTCACCTTCCAGTGCGCCATCTGCCACGTGGCCGTGCGGGGCTCCTCCAACTTCTGCCTGACCTGCGGACACGGAGGCCACACCAGCCACATGATGGAGTGGTTTCGCACCCAGGAGGTCTGTCCCACAGGCTGTGGGTGCCACTGCCTGCTCGAGAGCACCTTCTGAGCAGTGGGGACAGCGGGCCACCCGGGAACTGATTGAATATTTAATTCCTAAGCCATGTTGAGTCAGCTCTGCTCCGCTCTGTCTGGAGGAGATCGCCGCAAGGAGCTGAAGCAGGGCGTCCTGGTAATGTGCTGTGGTGATGTTTACAAGTGCTTCCATTACTCCTACGCTTCCCAGGTTGCTTTCAGATCAGTTTAACCAAATTCCCTGTGTCCATTGCTGGCAATGGATGCCAGACCAGAAAAATTGCTCTCTCCTGCAGAACGGTGTGTGAATATTGGGTTAGTTTGGGATGAAGAGGTTTTTGAAAGCTCCCCTGGAAGGGGCCCACCTGGGAGAGCCAAACTCACTTCAGCAATGTGGAGTCTTTTCCAGGTGCCTCCTTACATGGGCTCAAACTGAGCAAAACAGTTGTTTTACACAATTAAAGCAGAAATAATTCTCAAGCAACAGTAAGCTCTGAAGGTGAGTTGTAAGTGACGCTTGAAGAGGAAATAGTCCATGGATCTGTGCTCACAGTTTCTCTGGAAGCAGCAGGGTCCTTATTTTGAATGACCGTTTACATCGTTTCAATTTCCCCACAAAGCAAGAAAAGAAAATTGCATTTTTCAGGATTACCTCTTAAATAATTTCTGCTCACCAGTCAGTACCTGTGAAAAGCCCAGACAAGCACCCAAGGTCCCTGTGATTAGTTGCTTCCAGCAGTTTTAGTACTGTTAGGCTTTAAGGCGTCTCCATCTCCTGCTCTGACCAGGTGATAAAATGCACTTTAACTTGTCCCTGTCTTGGTGGTGACACTTCCTGGTCACTGGAAAAGGCATCTGCCTTTTGAGTTTGGGATCCACAGTGTCTTTTAGATGTGGTGTTTTGGAAAGCCTTTGCTCCCTCACTGAGAGCACACAAAGAGGACACTTACTCGATGCAGCTCCTTTTGGCTGTTGTTTCCAAGCACTATGGGGAAAATTAGGGTTAATTTGAGATTTGCTGCTGCTGGAGTGATGAGGCTCTTGAACAGGGAGGCAGCAGTTTCTAGGGAAAAAGGGGGTTTGGAAGAATGGTGGAATCCATGGAGGCAAAAGGTTTATGACTTTACTTACTGTGGAGCAGCAACTGGAGAATGTACTGATGGCTCTGTCTGTTTGGGGCTGTGCCTGCAGGCCACTCCCAGCGCAGGGATGCTGCTGTGCAGTGTGTGCACACCTGGAACGTGCAGCCTGTGCCTCTCCAGGGCTGGCTTCAGCCTGAGCTTTGGATTTGGGCAAATGTGTGGTCAGGGATGAGCCAGCTGGAGCTACCCCCACCTGTACCGGCACTGATCCCTTCTCCCATGCTTGCCTGCTGAGTGGGGCCATGTGCCATGCCCGTTCCCAACCCTGTGAGCTCACGCAGTGAGATCCTGCTGTGGAATAAACAGATGATGTATCTTAAACAATTAAAACATTAAAATTATTTTTTTAAATGCTGTTCTGATAGAATGTGGTGTTGCTCTGATGGCTCGCTCTCTGTGGGGAGC
Organism: Ploceus nigricollis; assembly: GCA_013399945.1. Lineage (NCBI taxonomy): Eukaryota > Metazoa > Chordata > Aves > Passeriformes > Ploceidae > Ploceus > Ploceus nigricollis. Next base: position 72,398 of record VXBC01012119.1, read on the forward strand.
CCCCAGCAGCTCTCCCTCCCAGTGGGTGGTGAGTGTTGCACCCATGGCCCTCTCCCTGCACCCCAAAGCAGGGGGCTCGGTCGTAGCAGAGCCCCACAAGAGCTAAGGTGCTGCTGGGTCCCCCCGCCCTGGGACAATGTGCTGACACCTGCCACACCAGCCTGGGAGCAGACTGGGAACTGCCCGCGGTTGTGAGGCTCCTCTTGGGAAAGCGAAGCCGGGCGGCGTCTGAGCTGCCGGCAAACCAAAGCCCACATCCTGCAGTTTGGGGAGGCCCTGGGCAGCGTCTGCCCCCCAGGAAAGCAGGCGGGTGCAGCGGAGTCCTGTCCGGCGCCGCGGCAGCCCCAGGGCCAGGGTGCTCCTTGCCAGGAGCTGCAGGGAGAGGGCTCCCGCCCTCCGCCTCCCTACGTGACAGCCATTCAGCTTGGAAGTATTTTCATTTCCATGCTTGAGTGCTCCTGTTGCTTGGAAGGGAAAGGAGATTTGTTATTTAAAGGTGACGGACCGACAAATCGTGGTATTTAGTGTGTTATTACAGTCCATTACGGTCCATCTCCGTAGTATGTGAATGCCCCTGAGGCGGAGCACGGCCGGCATTTCAGAGGAAGGTGGAAAAGCCCTTGCCGTGGCTGTTTGTGTAGCCCTGCACAGATAGGTGGAATTTCTTCCCGGATGCTGCCAGCATTTCTCTCACACCCTGCAGCATGTCTGGTGGTTCCTTTGGGAGCAGCCCCACTCCGTGCAGAAGTGACTATTGCAAAGAAACGCGAACTTATTCCCACCTGCCGGGAGCCAGTTGAAGAGAGAAATGTTGCCTTTGCTGTGCAGGGCAGCAATAATTGGTCAGAAATGGGGCGTGGTGGTACCCCACACCAGCCCCTTCCTCTGTGCTGCCCACCCCCGACTGCCTGTCCCCTCACCCGCCTGCTCTCCGGAATAACTTGGTACCAAGTGAAAAAAGTTCCCCAGTGAGGCCAAACCTCGCTCTGAATTGCAGCTTTAGAGAAGGGAGAGGAGGCAGGGACTGCTCAGGCAGTGAGTGTGGGCCAGAGCGTGCGCCAGACCGGCTCTGGGAATGCTGCCATGGTCAAACCAGGTGAATTGGATAGAGCCTTCAGCTGATGCACAGTGCTCGGGAGTGTGGTCAGTCTTGCTGCAGGGCAGGGGATGACCCATCCATGGTTTCTGCTGGAGCAGGAGCAAGGGGGCATTGGATTAAACCAGCCCCTCTGCACGAGGCAGGAACGCTCTTTGTGTGGGAGAGGTGTCAAACCACTTCCCTCAGGGCATCCCCGGTGCCACGGGTTTGCCAGGGCTCCAGGAGTGACTGGACACTGCCAAGGAGAGGAGCTCCATCCCAGGCCACCTCCATACAGAGAGCCCAGCCAGCAGTGCTCTGCAGAGATGCCCACGCAGCCCACATCTGCTTTGGCACCCTTCCCAGGCCAGTGCAGAGGAGGATGCTGAGGGTGGAAGACCTTAGGGCTGACCCTGAACAGCTGCTTGCCAAAACTTGCTTCAGCTGCCTGCCAAGTGCATCCCAGGAGCTGTTACCTGTGTATCCATTAGCTTTCTCAAGGACGGGGCTGGAAGAGGGAGAGGGCTCCCATGACAACCCACGCTGTGCCCTAAAGGCCACTGTCAGCATTTTAAACCCTATTTGTTTTCCTACTGAGGGTGTAACAAGCGTGGTGTGCCTTCCCTATCCCCACTGAGGCTCCCCATGTGCAGAGAAGGAAGTTTAATCCCTGATGATCGAGTCTGGCAGAGAAAAAAGGAGTGTTTAGCAGAGAGGGAAAACCTTTCCCATGGATGCAATACCAAGCAGTGTCTGTATTGGCTTCCTCCTCCTTGGCGGCCACAGCTCCATTATCCCAGCATCAGCCCCTCCAGCACTGCAGGGCCCAATCCTGCCCCAAGCCCAATAGCACATTCTTGCTGTCTCCTGTGTGCCAGCCCCAGTGTCTGTCCGTCTGTCTGGTGGGGAAACCAGTTTAGGAACTGATGAGCCAAAGCCACTTGGCTGCTCTCATTCCAGCCAGGCTGATCAGCAAACCGACTACACTTCCTGATCCTGCTTGTTCTGGGGCTGGCACGGTGCAGGGACAGGGACAGGGACGAGCACAGCAGCAGGGACAGGGCACTGGCACAACCCTCTGCTGCCAATTTGATCCTGTTACACTGGTGTCTGCTGTACAGTTTGGTCCCAGTACTGTCCCTCTCCCAGTGCCAGCCGTGCTCAGTGCATTCCTGCTCTGCAGGTGACAGGGTCCCCCTGCTGCCCCATTCTCACTGCAGGCTGGGGATTGGCTCACCCACTGTGGGGACACCCTTGTGCCTTGCATGGGGGGACAGAGCCCCACCACAGCACTCAGGAGGTAACATGGGCAGATGAAGTGTCAGCTCACAAGAGCCTGGCTCATATCCCTGAGCCCTGCCGTGGCACATTTGAGGACCACAGCTCTCCGTGTGCTTGGGAGAGGATGGCAGCAGGGACCCACAGGTCACCCAGCAGCTTTGTGGGCTGGCAAAGGCTGGACCCACCTCTGCCATGAGTGGTGATTACAGAGGGTGGCCCTTGGCAGCCTGTGGCCCCAAAACCCATGATAGGGCTAGGCTGCACAAGCAGGAGCAGCCGGTGGGGACTGCGTGGTGGGGTCACAGCCAGGTGTCCCCTCCATCTCCTCCAGCACCCCACAAAAGGATAGTGGCCACTGCACCTGAGCATGCTTGGGGTCTGGGGTCCCTGGTTTGGAATTGGGTGCAGTGGCCTCCAGCTGAGAGCCCCAGCTCATTCAGATCTGCCCCTCACCTTGCCCTCATGCTCAGCAAAAAATCCTCAATGTCCATCCAGAAGCCACCCTAATGCCCCAGAGAGCTGTGCCAGATTGAGCTCACCCACCATAACTAAGACCACCTTGGCCATTGAGGGTCTTGGGGAATCCCCTTGGGAGAGTGTCCCGCACCTCGTTTGGGGTCTCCCAGCAACCTCTCAGGACTACTCTGGCCCTCCCAACCCCCAGAAAATGTTTTTGTCCTCCACCCCAAGGGACTCCCAGTGCACCCCAGGTGCCCTGCAGCAGCCCCAGCCAGGAGCATGCCCACCCTTAACCCTTCTGCTCCTATCAGGGTGCAAAATCAATCTGCCCACCCAAAAAAGGACTTTTCCCCCAAGCAAGTGGCAGGGCTGTGCCAGGAGCTGGGTGGGAAGGTGGAGCCGATGCCGACTGCCACAGCAGGTTTTGCATCCACCTTGATTAAAGGCCTCAGTGAACGCCTGGCCTGCGCCCCACAGCACCCCAAAGCCGGGGGGCTGAGGTGGTGTGATGACCCACCCTTACAGGTGGGGCTGGGGGGCTCCCCATTCCTGGGATGGCAAACCCCACCTTAATCACTGTTTGCAGCTCGGTGTGGCCGGCAACACCAAATTTGCTGGCACGTGGCCAGCCCCTGTGGTCAGGGTGTCACCCCAAAGCAGCCCCCCTCACTTCAGAGGGAAATGGTCCCAAAAAAATGCATCTTGTCACTCTTTGTTAATTATTTGGCTGTGATTCTTCAGGGTATTTGGGGCTGCCTCCTACCCCCATGGCTAATTGCAAATTTAATTAAATACTGAAATATATCTTCAAACAGCTAGGAAGGGGATGTGGTTCCTGACAGCAAGTGACACTGGGGTGAGTTGGCCTCTGGGTGACCCCAGGAAGGACCCTGCTCTCCTAGGGCACTCTGAGCCAGGACTGGCCCCTGCCTTGGCCACCGAGGACCTTAGAGGGGGATTGGTAACTTGGGATGGGTGATTGCCCCAGGGGTGCCCTATACCCCCAGCTACCACTCCAGGATGCCCTCACAGCCTCATCCCTGCCCCAGGGATGCCCATACTCCAGTTCCACCCCGGGGTACCCCGTGCCCCCCATAACCCATCCAAGGTTGCCCAGACCCCCCATTCCCCCTCCCTGACCGTACCCATGGGCCCTTGGGGAACACACTCCCCTCCCCTGCGGACGCCTCATTTCCCCCTTCACCCTGTGTATGCCCTGTGCCCACTTCGCCCCGTTCTGCCTCTCCAGGGATGCCTCATTCCCACTTTCCAGGGTANCGCGGTCCTTCAGCGCCGCCGAGGTGCGGGCGCGCTGCGCGCAGGGCGCCTGCCTGGTCTCCTGCCACCGCCGCCTCTACGACCTGAGCGGCTTCGTGCGGCTGCACCCGGGCGGGGAGCAGCTGCTGCGCCGCCGGGCCGGCACCGACGTGAGCGCGGCGCTGGACGGGCCGCCCCACCGGCACTCGGAGAACGCCCGCCGCTGGCTGGAGCAGTACTACGTGGGGGAGATAGAGCCCGGCGACGAGCAGGTACGGCCGCGGGGCCGAACCGGGACCGGGGCGGGCACGGGCCATAGGGGAACCCGGGGACACGTACAGGCTCTGCGGAGTGCCTCAGGTGCCGGGTCCAGGGTGAACAAGCTATGGGGTGCCCCACGTCCCGGAACTGGCAGATACAGAGGCTGTAGGGTGCCCCATGTACTACTCCAGGATGTGCAGGGAGTGTCCTGATCCCAGGAGGTACAGGGTCTCTCTAAGGCACCCCAGGTCCCAGGGCTGGCAAATACAGCCCTATATTTCTATAGGGCGCCCCAAGTCCCGGGACTGGGATGTACAGAGATTATAGGGTGCCCCAGGTCCTGGATCGAGTTTTGATATGGTGCCCCAGGCCTGCACTCTCTGGGATCTGAGCAGTGCCGGGTTTATAGAGGATCTCAAGTCCAGACTGCATGGAGTCTAAGATGTGCAGGGTCTATAGGGCACCCTGGCTCCAAACTGTGCACGGTCTGAGCCATACAGGGTCTGTACGGCACTCCAGGTCCAGGCTTCGCAGGGTCCAAGCTGTTCAGGACATACAGAGGCTGGATAGGCTTTGGGGTGTACATGGCAGGAAGTTTCTGGGGTGCATGTAGCATATAAGGTGTTTAGTGCACCCAGATCTCAGTCTAAGCTGTATGGGACATGGTGTGTGTTGGGTCTGAGCAGGACGGGACCCATAGGATCAGGCTCTGTCAGGTCTGGGATCTACAGGGCATGAGGGGTGAAGGGGACAGAGGATATTTGAGGCTCCTGGGATCTTGCATGGGTGGTGCCTGAGGTGTGCAGGGTGTCAAGGTCCCATGTGCCTCCTGGCTCCCAGGAGTTCTCTGGGGTCTGAGGTGCAGGGGACCCTGAGGCCCATAGGGTGCCAAGTGCACAGAGCCTGGTACCTACAAGGTCCCACTCCACGGCCACATTCCTCCCTGGTCATGCTAGGAAGCAGGGCTGATGGGTGGATCTGGGGTGCCAATGTGGCATGGAGGTGTTGGGGTCTTTGGAGGGATGCAGGCAATGGAGTTCAGTGTCAGTTTTAGCAGGACTGTATGGCACGGAGTGGGCAATGGGACAGGACACCCTTCCTGGTACTGTCAGCACTCAACCACGGACTAAGGTGCTGGGCCCTGGGGTTTGCCAGTGGTGAGCAGCCACTGCTGAGGAGAGGAGCCCAGCCATCTCCCTGACTGCCTGATGTGGAGCATGGGACACAGCTCTGTCCCCAGTGTACCAGTCCCGTGCTGTCCAGGCGGAAGGGAGAGCTCCCTGGGGAAGTTCCGCAGCCTCCGGGTGGCACTGGGCACTCCTACCCAATTACCAGCCCTCAGCAGCACGCCGTGGGCAGGATGCTGAGCAGCGGCGCCAGCCCAGCCCCCTTCACCAGCCCAGCAGTTCCTCTCTAGACATCCCAGCGGGGTCAGTGACCAGCCGGTCCCTCTGGCTGCTTGTTTGCTCTCGCTGGGTGTCCTCCCCAGGGCGCAGCCTCGGCCCCTGCGCCACAGACAGGGCTTTGTTTCAGCCTCGGTGCAATGCCTGCAGTTTCCCCGGACGGATCCCGGCGATGGCACCTCCTCTGTTGGGACACTCGCTGAGCCGCCGCCTCCTCGCAGGCGTGACGAGCCCAACGGGTTGGGGCGAAGGAAGGTACCGGACAAACGGGTTCTCGTGCCGAGGGGAGCTGCCACCATCCCAATGCAAATACATGGCGTGATAACGCCAGGGCGCAGGGAGATCAGACACTGCCTGGTGCCAGATAAACCATCCCAGCCTGTAACACACAGGGAGGGATTAGAGCCGCCTGCTGCATGGTGAGGCCGTGTCCAGCATGCACTGATGTGTGAGCTGCTCTGCCCTACTCCCCACCCCCCAGAAATCCTCTCTGGGGAGAGGTGATGTCCTTGGTAGTGCTTGGGTTCCTGCTTTGGGTGCTTTGGGGCAGGTGTAGCCCAAACAGCTCTTTGGAGGAAGTGTTACATTACTCCAGTTTGATTCCAGATCTCCATAGCTTTGCCACTGCCTCTCCTTGCCCGTTGGATGTCCCAGGGCTGCATCATCGCCATGCTGAGGGATTCAGAATGCTCTGGTCCCACAGGCATCCAGCATCCTCCCCTGCTTCCCTCAGGAATCTCCAGGATTTTGGAAAGGGGGAAAAATGTGTTAATGCAGGAGAGATAAAGAAGATAAGATCCAGCCTTCATTCCACTGGCCTCTCCATACCCCTTCCTGTGGCTCTCTCCTTTGGCCACAGGTCCCTTTTCTGCATCACCCAAATCCTTTTGGCTAAGGACCAGTTAATCCCTAAACATTTTACCTATGCAAGCAGGACATCTAGGGGAGATCAAAGCGAGTACCAATAATTACCTAAACAAGACAGTGGATTTTAACAGCCTCGCTAGAAGGGAACTGGATCATCTAATTACCCTTCCAGTTTGAGCAATGAGGGACTTTCATCACAGCCTCTTTGGGGTGCATGACATGGCTGTGAGTCACAGTAAATCCTCCATCCTTCTCAGGTTTAGTGTCCTTCTCTTCCTCTTGCCTGTATTGCTGCACATCAGGCTCGCCCTGGCTTCGCATCCCAGCCTGAGCACGCTTGGACGTAGGCGGGACACCTGGGGCATCTCTTTGGGGGTGATGTAACAAGAAGTCACTTTTTATATTGCTACTATGATTAAGAGATAAAATTCACCTCTTTTTAATAGTCCTGCTGCACCCAGGGTTTAAAGGGCTAAGACACAGTCTTGTGGGGCTCTGCCAGCCAGAGAACACAGAGGGAGGATGGGAGGGTGCTGCTGGGATGGTGTCCCCACAAGCAAGCACCTTGCTTGGACTCTCTGCACCTCCTGGGGTGTCCTCATGCTACATGCCTGTACCTGCACTGCCAACAGAGCTTGTCCCATGTGGACACCAGCAAACTGAGCCTCTGAGGAGCTCAGTGGAGGTGCTGGAGGCTGTGGAGCAATGCAGAGGTATGGTAGGACTCCTCTGGGTTTGACTCACTGGGCAAATGGGTGGAAAATACCCCTGGATCCAGGCTTTTGGCAGAGCAGCTCTCTGCAGGCAGTATCGCCCTGTCTGGGCCAGGGGGAGGTTTCCAACTTCTCTGCCTGTGTCCCAAGGAAACTGAACCCTGTGCTGGACCACCCCTTCTGTCTGTAGCTCACATCACAGCTGGATTTTGTTCTTTTAATGCCCCAAGCCCTGATGCAGGACAGCACTGGGGTGGCACAGCCAGTGGTCTCCAGCTGGTGCAGGACCAGTGCTGAGCTCGCTGTGTGACCCACGCAGGGCAGCCAGATGCTCGCAGGTGGATGCTGGGTCACCCAGTCACTGGATCATGCTGTGTCCTGTGTGTACCAGCAGCACCTTACTGGGACTGCTGCTCACTTACAGGTGCAGCGCCTTGTAGGCGTTAACTTTCCCTTCCTTACATCAGGCTCATTGTTCATCTTCCCTGGCAGGACCTGTTTGCCTGGGGACAACTCAGATGCATCTTCACCACCCACAGGTGACAGCAGAGCCCAGCTCAGCACAGCCCTTCAGCCTCCTCCCAACCCACCTCCTATTTAGAGGAGAATGGGCAGAAGCCCCAGCACTGGTTCAGGTCCCATGGGGCTTGATCTCAGCAGGGCCTGCGTGCTTGGGGCAGGCAGGAACAGGCTACGCTTTGGGGAGCCAGTTGGGACATGCCAGGGTGGTTTGCATCCTGGTTGCAACACAGCTCCCGGTCCTTTCAGTGCCAGCCCCAGGCTGAGCAAGAGAAGAGCCTTCCTCCTGCTCCCCAGCTGAGGAAGAGGAGGGGTAGGAGATGATTCAGGTGCTGACAGGGAGCTGCCATAGCACACAGGGCAATGGCATGTCACTGATGTCACCGCCCAGGTGCTAGTGGTGAGGTGGGATGTGAGCCCCCCAGTCCATCTCCCTGACCTGGGAGGAGCGAGAAGCCTCCAGCCATGACAGGGTGCTCAGGCATCCATGGGCAGGGGAACTGGAGGTGTGTGAACATTTCGGAAAAGGGAGGAGAGGTGCCGGGCGTTGCGTCAGCCCAGCTTTCTTAAGCATCCTTCCTGCTGCTGGCTAGGTTGTGGTGCAAGCGTGAAGGTGGAGAGTACCAGCCCATTTCTCAGGGCATGGATAAGCCGTTTCACTCTCTTAAAGCCAAATTTTCTTCCAAAGCACGTGCAGGGCAGAGGCAAAACCATAAATCCACCATGCTTTGCTGGATTTTAAGACATCTCATCTGCCCTAGGGTTTTGGAATGTCTGGCTGAAGGACAGAGTGTGCAGCATGGAAAATAGCAGTGGGAATCCTCACAGAGAGGTGTGGTAGTACATGGCATCAGCTCATATTGGTGCTCTGCCTGCAGTAAAATTGATGCCAGTGGGATTCCAGCCTGGAAATACTGGCTGGAAATACCCCCTGTCCTTCCCTGCCCACTGCCCCAGGCAAGAGGCTGCCTCAGAGCTGGATAATGCAGTTCCTCTACCAGCAGAATGAGGCTTGAAATCCAGCTAGCCCGAGAAATGGGGTGGGAGCACAGCTTGCAAGGAGTGCCTGCCGTCGGTAAACAGTGCCTGAGCCCTGCCTCAGTGTCCCCAGCAAGGCACAGAGTTAAGTCCTGACGTCCTGGCAAGGTGACATTGGTTTTCCTGCATCTGAGGCCCTCCTGCAGCTGCCAGGGTGGTATTCCCCTCAATAGGGTGGCAGTGCATCCCTCTTGGAGCATCCATTGAGGAGTTGGAAGAAAATCCTTCCTCTCTGGAGGCGGCACAGCTGGAAGCCCCGTCGGGCACGGCTGTGCTGCGGCTGCCGGGCCACGCCGTACCCTGCTCCGGGTTAATGGGTAACTCAGGGTGACAAAGCGGGAGAAAAGGCATGTTTGGCACGTCCTGCACGGGGAGCCGGCGCTGCTGCCGGGGGGCACGGCTGCCTTGGGGTTTGCACGGGCACGGCTGCAACCGCACCGAGCCCCCCACCAGCAGCACGGCTGGCGCCGGAGCTGGCACAGCTACAGGCAGGAGGCTGTGCTGGCAGCTGGCAATGTGTTTGCTTCCAAGCATCAGACAAGGCAGGTTTCTCCTGTTTCTCAGCCCGCCCTGCCAGTGGGACTGCAGCTGGGTCTTCATCCTGCCACCACTGCGTCCGTGCATCCCCTGTGCCTCAACGTGCTCTCCTGAGCCACGACCAACCCCACCTCATATTCCATAGCCCATGGCAAAGGCACCCAGCCCAGTGTCACTCTGTGAAGGACACTCTGCCTTTTTCCCTGGACAAGGTCCCTCCTTCTTTGTTTTTCCTTGTGCTCACAGCCAGGGTGGTGGCACCAGCTGTACCACACTCCCCAGGTCCAAAAAGGGACCAAAAAGCCAAGCTGGGCTTTTGTTGGAGATCAGAGGGGTGGGAGGAGGGAGCACTAACCCAGCAATGCCCCTTGCTTTACTGGCAGTGGCAAGGTGACCTCTGCTATGGCACTGCCCATTTGCAGGGGAAAATGCTGCCCCAGGGCCCAGAATTTCTGCGTTGCCACTCTGAAGCACCCATGCTGTCCTGGCCACGGGCAGGGTATTCCAGCTACTGGGCTCGAGAGGAGGTTTCCAAAGAGCCCTGAGCCCACGATGCTCAGTCCGAAGGGCAGGGCAGCTCACTGGCAGCTGCTTCCCTCAGGAAACCTGCTCTGCAGGAACTGACTGACTTAAATTCACCAGAGTTTTCCCCATATTTGTTTAGCAGGCAGGAGCTCACTCTGGCCATACCCCTGAGTGCTACAGCCATCACCATCCCCAGCTGAATCCACCACTGCTGCTTCACCACAGAGTTTTTCTTCTCTTTTCAGAGCCTCTCTGAGACAGTGGATGAGAAGGAGGTGGTTGCTGCAGCTCAGACTCCAGAGCAGACAGATCTCTGCTACAGAACAGTGGATGTGGAGACGGTAAGAGCTCTGGAGTTTCTCCAGCACAGTTTGCCAGAGTGCTCCTGGGAAACACCAGGTCTCTTCCTCCCTGCATGAGTGCTGGATTTCTGCTGGCCTGTTGGATGGGAGGGATGGCGTGAGGGAGCCAAACTGCTCCAGCCACTTGTGCCCTTTCTCCTGGTGTGGATGGCATTGCTCATGCTTTATTGCACAGGCGTGGCCACGCTGGGAGGCTCCCATTGCAGCAGCATGGGAGAGATGCCTTTCTCTGACAGCAGCTGTGCCTTCCAGAGGGAAATGCTGCCAAGCCACACCTTGCTTGCTTTTATTTCTTTCTTGCTTTATTTATTTTATTACTTTATTTATTTCATTTTTTTCCCTTGCCTGAGCAGTCGTAATGAGCAGTAAGGGATTCCCCAGCCTGGGCAGGGTGATCCCTGTGTGTGCAGGACGCTTCCTGCCCTGCCAGCTACTTTCCAAGCATGCCACAGCAGTGGGGATTTGTCCCCAAGGTGCCTTTGGCTGTCCCTGCCCTTCATAGCACCATCTGGTCACCACATCTTGCAAGGTCCCAGCTGGTTCGTGAGCTTGCTTTTATCTTGTAGAAAGTTGGGGGGGTTTTTTAGAGCAGGAGAACATCTTTCACCCCCCAAATTAATATTTTATCACTGAACACCTTTAAAAGAGAATGTGCCATTTCCAGGTGACCTTTTTGCTTTAACTTTCCCCCTACCTCCCCAGTGGAGAATGGCTCTGTTCCCATCCCATGCACCAGCTGGGGTTGTTTCCCCTCCTATGTGATTGTGTTCATCCCTGCCTGCAACAGAGCCCCCAAAATGCCCACAGCCCTGGGATGCCCTGAGCTGAGCCATCCCCACCACTGGCAGCACAACCCCAGGTGCCAGATTGCTGTGCCAGTGCTGTGTGGCACAAGCAGCCCAAGGAGAGCTGCCAGGCCCGGGGCTTGGCCAGGCAAGCATGGTTTCAGTCCTGGCACAGGGGTGGGACCAAGAATCTGGCCAGACCAGCAGAAGATGTGTCCAGGGATGCTGAGCAGTGGCAGAGGTGGTGCTGCCAGTTTTGTGCCTCCCTATTTTCATGCCATGCCAACATGTGTACCCACACAGGTCCCTTCTTACTCTTGCACCTGAGTTCAGCCATGCACAGCAGCACTGCTGGAGTCTGTGTTCCTATCCTGCATCCCTGCTCCCCATTCCTTCTCACTTTGCTCCTCAGCTGGGGTGCCCAAACAGCTGTGGCTGCCCCATGTGTCCTTTGCACAAGGAGAAATGTCCTTGGCTGGGGCAGTGCCATGGGGATGGGATCTGTGTGCCACCAGAGGTGTTCTACTGGGCAATATCACTGCTCCCTATCTAATCTTGGCAGCTCGAGAGGCAAAGAGTCTCAGTTATCAGGGCCTGATGCTGACCCAGGTCTGGGTACAGCCACCTTCACCTTGATCCACTGGCAGGTACCTGGTGGCACAGGGGTGAGCTGAGCCCTGGGGCTGATGTGTGCTTGGCCCTTTGTCTGCCCTGTGCTGGTGCCTGTGGGAAGCTCAGGGCACCTTGGAACCAGAAGCAATTGCTCTTGGGGCATGGGAGGGAGTTTGCAGCCCAAAAGCCTGCAGCAGCAGCTCAGCTTCGTGCCTGGTACTGGGATGGTTTGTGGGTTCCACAACAGCACTACAACCACTGTCTACTCCCTCAGGACCTGGTAGACTGGCAGAAGCCCTTGCTGTGGCAGGTGGGCTACTTAGGGGAGAAGTACGACGAGTGGGTGCACCAGCCTGTGGATCGGCCCATCCGCCTCTTCCACTCGGATTTCCTTGAGTTCCTCTCCAAGACAGCATGGTGAGCTCGCAGGGTCTGCACTGGTGCCTGCCCCGGGAGCAGGGGATGGCTCACCAGCCAGCAGGACACTTCCTCTGACATCTCCTTCTACCCCATAGGTACGTGGTGTTCATGGTGTGGACGCCCGTGGTGCTCTATCTCAGCTGGGTCAGCTACACCTCCCTTGCTCAGGGCAACACCAGGCTCTTCTCCTCCTTCACCACAGGTACCAGCAGCAGCAAACCCTCTGGGCTTCCATTGCTGACCCCACTCTGGGCCCAGGGGCAGGAATGCCCTGGGTGGGTGGAGACCTGCATCCCTTCCTCATCCCTCCTTCTGTACGTGCTCACCACAAGCCACATGCAAGAGCAGCAGGTCAGCACCTCTCCCTTGTGGCCACCAGCATGTCCCCTGCATGAAGCCACCTGTGCTTGCCCACTTCCATCCCTTCCTCTCACCACAAGATTTGGTCGCCCAGGAGATCAGTAGAGGCACAGAGCCCGCTGACCTGGGCTGCAGTTTGCTCATTCTTGCCTCCGTTCCCTCAGTGCCCAAAACCGAGCGCTGCCGGTGCTGGGTGCGCTCAATCGCCGCTGCCGCCCACTCCGGGCCGCGGCTGAGCGCGGGCGAACAAACCCGGCTCTCAGCGCCGCCGGCGCCTCACAGTGCGAGGCTTGTTTGCCCGAAGCGCCTGCCCTTGAATCTCCCACTGTCTGCTCCCTGCTCCCCCGGGAATAACAAGCGTGGCCGGGGCAGGCTGTCTTCTTTGTTGTCTTTTTTTTTTTCGTTTTTGCTGGGTTCCCTATTTTTTTTGCAAGGTGCCACCCAGTGCCAGCTGTGCCCGGCTGTGGGGTGGGGAGCGCCGGCTGCACAGGCACTCCCTGCTCCTTGTGGCATTCAGCACCTTGCTGCCAAGTTTTGTGGGGTTTTTTCCCCTAAAAATAAACAGGTTTTGGGGGAATCCAAATTTTACTAGGAAGGACACAGGGCTGGCAGCCAGCCCTGAAAGAAGGAGGTGGCTGAAAAATGTTCTGCGGGGGAAAGTGCCCAACAAGTCTATTCTTTTTCCCCCAAAAAAATAAACGCCAACACCAACAGCACTGTTTTACTGTCACGAGTGCTGCCTGTGCAACTAAGGTCTCTCCTGCCTTGTTCTGGTGGGTGAAGTAGCTGTGTAATGGTGATGCAGTCCCTAGAGTGCACATCCAAGCCCCCGTTGGAATCTGGGATGCAGGGAGCTCTCCTCACTGTCTTCCTGAGGCAGCAAGAAGCTGGCTGTTTCTGTAAATTAATAGGAATCAAAGGAAAATATGGTTTAGAGCAGAGCTTGGGCAGCTAGCTCCCTAGAGAAGCTCAGGACAGGAGGTGGATGAGTGGTGGGAGGGAGGGAGAGCTGAGCATCGCCCTGATGCTGGTGGGAGGATAGTGATGGATATAAGCACCCACACGTCGCCTGCCCTGCTGACCGCTGCACGTCTCGTTGTGTAGAGTACTCCATCCCTGTCCACAAATACTACTTCCCCTTCATCTTCCTCCTGGGAATGATCCTGTGGTCCCTGCTAGAGTACCTCATCCATCGCTTTGTCTTCCACATGAAGCCACCCGCTAGTAATTACTATCTCATCACCCTGCATTTCTTGCTGCATGGGCAGCATCACAAGGTGAGTCACAGCTCCCGCCTCCGCTGGCACCTGCTGGGCCGTGGGAATGGTGGCCTTTGCCCTGATGGACCCTGTTACTGTGTGGCCTTTGCCCAGATAGAGCCTGTTCATGCCTGTTCAGTGTGACTGGTGGCATCCCAAGCAAGGCACTTACCCAATACCAGCGAGGGCTGTAAAACGGCCTTGGAGGAGCTGGAGTTAAATTTTCAAGCTATGTGGTTGGGCAAGGGGGAAGGCCAAAAGAGCCACAGGCTCCCTCTAGCTTTGCTGAAGGAAATGGCCCTGTGGAGCTTGGGCACCTTCCAGATAAAGCCACCACTTGCCTGGGCACCTTGGCATGCATGGGGGGCTGCTCTCACCACCGGGTACAACTTTGGGGAGGGTTTTTGGTGTTGGCTTCTCCCAGATGGGTTTCCCTGATGCTTGGCAGGGATGTGCGGTGGGAGGTAGGGTGAGCTAGGAGCTGCCTGTCCCACCATCCCTCTCTGCTTCCAGTCTCCCTTCGACAGCTCCCGCCTGGTCTTCCCTCCTGTGCCAGCCTCGCTGGTGATCGGCTTCTTCTACGGTGTCCTGCGGCTGCTGCTGCCCGAGGTGCTGGGGCTCTCGGTGTTCGTCGGGGGGCTCTGCGGCTACGTCATCTACGACATGATGCACTATTACCTCCACTACGGCTCGCCCAAAAAGGGCACCTACCTGTATGGCCTGAAGGCTTATCACGTCAAGCACCACTTTGAACACCAAAAATCAGGTAGCACCATGTTCCCCGTGCATGCTGGCAGGGGCAAGGGCTGTCAGAGATCCAGTCTACCTGCATGTGTGCAGCTGATTTCTCCAAAATATTTGGGATTTGGGATGAGGAAAGGCAAGCACTGTGCTGCTGGGGAAGCAGCATGTGAGGTGCTGTAGCCCACAGAGAATATTTCCTGGCTCCCAGGTTGAGGATGGGGAGCCAGAGCAGCACAGAGGTGAAGGCAGCAGCCCATCTCACTGGGCATCACTGCTGCCTGGAATGCCAGGGCAGAGGCCAAACCCCCATGGTGCTGGGGTGGGTGTGGGTGCCTATCCCTGCCCAGGGCAGCATCTCTTCCTGCTGGGAGGCGTTGACAGGTGTAGGGTGAGGCCCTGGGCTTCCTCAGATCCGCCCCACACTTTCCCTAGCCCAGTGCTTGCTCAACCTGCCCTTTGCCCGGTTTCCTAGGAGAAAACGCCCCATCCAGATAAGCTATCATCCATGGGGCTTATTGGCATGGCCCAGCCAGCTCCTGCTCCCTCTGCTCTTCCTCCTTGTCTTCACTTTGCCTTCCTCCCTTCCCAAAATGTGGGCACTCCTCCCTCACCAGTTAACACAGAGCCTTTGCAACACCTCAATGATGGTGGTGCCATGGGCTGAACTCTCTCTTCCCTGCCCACAGGTTTTGGCATCAGCACACGCTTCTGGGATTATCCTTTCCGGACACTCATCCCTGAGGAGACCTTCAAGAAAGAGAACTGACAGCCCCTAGCGAGGCCAGCTGGCCCCTGCCCCCTTCCTGGGGGCTGTGCCACAGCAGTGACTCCAAAGTGGAGCATCCCTGTGGAGTGCTGTGGTCCAGCTGTGGCACTGGCAAGGGGATGGAGGGCTGAGGAGGGTGAGGAAAGGGGAGGAGGAGGCTGTGGGGTTCCCTGGTGGACTCCTGCCCTTACCTCGCTGCCCTCCCACTCCAGGCTATGGATGCACGGGCAGATCTGCTGCCTGAAAGATGAAGTGCCTGATGCCACCCTCCCTCCTCTGCCCTGGCACCTTGCTGGAGCCCCTGTCTCTCCTGGGGTGCCCTCTCCCAGGGCACCCAACACGCTGCAGTTACCCCTATTGCCTAACTCATGCCGAGGGGATTCCCTGTCCTAGGTCCTTCTCCCGGCCCGATCTCAGCACAGGGTTTTCTTGGCCTGCAGCCCTTTTGGGGTAGGTACCACAGCTCTGGATTGTGCCTTTTTCTAACCAGTGCACCCATATCTCTCTGCCAGATTTATCAAGTTCATGGTTTTCATAGACATTGGCTACTTGAAACTCAAACTCCAATGAAAACAATTACTATGAGATGCCTTTTTTGCTGATCCTGTGATTTTATTTTTTATTACTTTTTCCCTAATGTTTACTGCAGATATTTAAAGGTTTGAAATAAATTTATATGTAAAACTGTAGACACTACAATTGTAAATAAACTGTATATTTTGAAAAATAAAACTTTCTAAAAAGGGTCTGGGAAATGTATCCCCCAGGGCTGCTCACAAGTCTGCTCTCCCACCCTTCGTGTGTCCCCTTCCACGTGCTGATGGCCCTTGGAGCCACCATTCCTGGCTCCCCTCATCAGCCATGGCGAGGTAGGAGATTTGCAGGGGCTATTCTCAGCAAACCTGTGACGCTGGGGCTCTAGGTAAGCAGAAGCTGCCACTCACTTCTCTGAAGTTGGGCAATAGCGTCGCATGCACCCCAGAGCTTCCCAAAATCAGCCTGGCGCTCTGACGAACGTCTGCAAAACTTCCTGCACTCCCAGCAGAGGTCAAGCCCTGTTTCCAGCACTGGTGCCCACAGCCCTCCTCCTTTGGTGCTGGGGGCTCTTGGGGCTCAGGGATGGGGAGAGGAGCAGGGCTGTGCTCTGGAGGGTCTCATTGCACATGTAGGAAGTTCAGCAAGGCACAGAGGCCTTCCTGTGGGTGTTTCAGTGCCCTGGGCAAAACTTCCCACAGCTGCCAGCACAGCAGAATGAGTGGTGGTGCTCAAAATAGCAGAAGCACGAATACAGGAGCGCACACTTCCCCATGCCCTTTCCCCCACTGCACTTCCTGTGGGCAATTCCTTCTTCTATCAGGCAAAACCCAGCACAAGGGCACACAGTCCTTGGGAATACCCCGAGTAGCTTTCTGGGAACTGGGAGCTGTGATGGCGTGGGAAGCTGGGTTGCACAAGGTCCCTTCCGCTGTGACACCCTTTAAACCCGCGCTCGTCCTGCCGTGCCCCTCCAGTCTGCGCAGGCAGCCGAGGTCAGCGAGGCAGGAGCAGGTAACAGGCGCTTTCTCCTGGCAAGCGGGCGAGATCCTTCCTTGGGGGCCGTGCTGGAGAGAGCCTGAAGAGGACGGGAGAGTGGCCGCAGCTGGATTCTGGGTGCGTTTCCATCTCATTTCCAGCCAGTAGAACCTGGCACCCCTCTCTTAGTGTTGGCTGCGTCAGAGGGGCTGCTGCTAATTTCCCTGCGACAGGGGTGGTTTTCTGTCCTTGTACCTGCATGCAGGCTGGGGAGCAGGCACCATCCTTGTGGGGATGCTGAGTGCAGAGAAAGAGCTTATTTAAAATCAAAATCTTAAGTGGGCAGAACAGAGCTATGGGGAGAAAATGGGGAGCAGCTGGGGATGCTGGGGCTGTGAAGATGTACAAACCTTTATTAGATGGGTGACCACAGAGAGAGACATTGGGTAGAAATGAAAATAGATCTTTACAGCCAAAGATATGGGCTCTGCGGGCAGGAACCCAGGTGATGCGGGGCTGGAGCCAGGAATGCTGCCGGGGGGATGCTCCTTGGGTCATTGATGTCCTGGCTCCTCTGGGTGGAAGCTCTCTGGGATGGCTCACACTAAATTCATGTACATAAATCAAGCCAAAACATCTCTTGCTAATGCAGAGAAAGATGTGCCACTACTACTGCTACCGATGCCTCTGCGTGTGCCTGCTCCAGTCTGCACAAGCAGCTGCAGTGGCAGGCAAAGCAGGGAAGCAGAGCAGCTGGAGATGTGAGGGGCTGTGGGAGGATATGTGCCATATCAGGGTGTTCCCTAGGGTGGAAGGTGTGGAAGAGCTGCATCTGGCGGATCTCTGAGCAGCACCTGAGGCTCACCTGCACCAGACACTGCCAGCCCACCTCCCCAGAGGCCAAACCCTTTGCTGCAAGCATGGACATCGCGGAGAGGGTCTTCTCTGTGGCCCAGGCCATCCATGCCCAATTCGAGCAGGTGAAGTGCTGTAAGCACCAGTGCCGGCGCCTCGTGGAGCGCATCCAGATTCTGCTGGAGCCCGTGAGGATCCTTAGGGCTCAGCCACGGCAGCACATCTCCCACCACGAAGAGGAACTGATGAAAAAGCTGCTCCGGGCACTGGAGGAAGCCCAGAAACTGGTGATGAAATACAGCCAGGCCAGCTGGATCCAGAAGTTCCTGCGAGCCCAAAGTACTGGTGAGGAGTTTGTCTGGGTGAATGAAAGCCTGGGGGACATTGCCCAGGGGCTCTCACTCCTGCTGCAAGCAGAGCAGAAGCAGGCTTTCCTGGAAGCTTTCCAGTCAAAGACATGTCGCAGGCAGGATGCTGAGGACCTGAGGGATGACAGAGCTTTCTTGGACCAGGTGATTGCAAGTGAGTACATTTAGCAAACCCTCCTTCCCTGCAACTGGTTGTTGTGCCCTCTCTCCAGCTGTTACCTAGCTCTGGCTTGATGGCCACAACCATGAAGAGCCAAAGGGACATTTAAACCATGAAAAAAACAAACCACACAGTCATGCTTGTTCATCCAGGGCCCAACTTCTGCTTGTTTCTCTCCCTAGGTACTGAGGAGCCCAAAGACGTGCTTGAGGAGATGTACATCGACAGGGAGTGTATGGAGAGCAAGATGGACTGGATGAAAAGCGAGCTGAACAAAGTCATTCGGGAGATGGAGCGTAAGTCACTGTCACACCACCTGCACCCTGTGCACTGTACCTTTTCCCCCCAAGCCCTGCCTAATGTGTCCCTTGTTCCCTTGGCACATGGTGGGAGCAGGCTTGAAGAAGGTCAACGTTGGTAAAAGAGAAGACATCACCGAGATCAAGCGAGACCACCTCACTTTCCACAGGCACCTGCAGGACACAGAGAGCTACGACCTTTACGAGGGCGAGTACCTCAAGTACCCTGTTGCCATCAAAACCTTCAAGAGGCCACTGACCACTGACCCAGTGTGAGTTGTCCTGGGTGGGAACGAGTGTGGCCCCACGAGGGTGGCACAGCACTATGCCATGCCTTGTTCCAGGGATCTCACCACGCTGTCCATTTCCACAGCAAGGTGAGAGACATCTTTGAGAAGGAGATTCAGACCCTGAAGAAGTTTGAGTCTCCAAACATCCTTCGCATGTACGGGATCTGCATTGAGGAGAACGGTAGGAGTGTCACATTAATGTCACCCTTTTCCTCCCCTGCCATCCCCAGTGCTAGCTGGGGGCACGTGCCTTGTTGTGGTCTCCTCCCAAGAGGTGGCACAAGGCAGGATGATTTTGCCTTGCAGATGGGAGCCCCTGCTTCTCCATCGTCATGGAGTACTGTAAGCACGGGACACTGCGGGACGTGCTGAACAAGCAGCAGCACCTTTCCTGGGATATCCGCATTCGGATGGCCCTGGGAGCTGCCAGAGGCCTTTACAGGTGAGCACTTGTATAAATCAGTGAGTAACTTCACCTGATGATCCAAAAGCTGAGTGCAGCTTCCTGGTATCTCAGAGTAGGCCGTGGTATCCTGTTAGACACTGATTCCCAGTGACACCACCTTGGGACACTGGGATGGGAGGCTGGTGTAGGGGTAGGTAGTGGATTTGGATGCTGTAGCTCCCATCTACCCTGGTCACTGTCCCCTACATCTGGCTTCAAGCCTGCAAAGGCCTGGAAGGGGGAAATCCCCTTCCCCAGGTCCACAGGGTAGATTTGGAAGTAGCCTGCAGCATGGCAGCTCTCCTTACAGGTCCTGCTCATCCAAGGCTGGTTGCTTTGCCCACAGCAGCTCTTCTAGCGCCTGCTGGGAAGGTTGGCTTGGCAGGGTTGATCCACCAAGACAGGCAGAGAGCTGCTGGCTTCTCTGGTTGCATGTCAGTCATTCCCTCCATGCAGGAGGGAGCGCCGAGGTGGGGATGGGTCAGTCCATCATCATCATCATCATCAATCACCATCATCATCACATGATGGCCTTGGTTCCATCCATCTGCAGGTTGCACCAGACAGGGGAGAAGTCCCGGCTCCACGGCTGCATCTGCAGTAGCAAGTTCCTGGTGGCTGGGGATTACTGTGTGAAGGTAAGCACCACACTTGGAGATGCTTTTGGGAGTTTTAAATGGTTTTGTGGATGTCTCCACCAACACTGAAGGGAATTGTGATGGTCCAGGATAAAATGGGGTAGTGGCATCTCCCCTATGACTTTAGGCACTTAAACCTCCCTGTCTTGGTCTTATCATCAGCAAAGTGAGTGTTCCTAAAGCATCCAGCCTGGAATGAGCTGAAGCTGGGGTGATTCACCTGCCTTCACCTCTGGTTTTGCTTGCAGGAAGAGACTCGTGCTGGGCAGCACACATGGCTGCACACCAGCCTTTACTGCCCAGGGCATCTCACTCTGTTTTCTCCATCTTGGGGCAGTCCCCAGCTGCACCACAGGTTTCCACTTCTCCTTTTCTCTCTCTCATTCTCTCAATCAGCTGTCAGGATTTGAGCTGTGTGAAACAGAATCATCCATCAAGAGGAAAGCCAAGAAGGACTGGAAACAAGTCTCTATGTTGGCCTACATTGCTCCAGAGAACCTGAAAGACATCAACTACCCTTACAAGAGGCCCTGTGAAATATACAGGTGTGTCTGTCCCTCCCAGGAGATGCCTGTGAGCAGGCAGGTGTCTGGCAGAGTAGCTGTTGAGCTACAGAAGGAGGCCAGGTTTAACTGGACACACAAGCAGATGCTTCCAGTTGTCATAGCCCAACAGTCCTCTCCACTAGAAGGGAGGAATACATGGTAGGATGAATACTGACACTCTTGCTTGTCTCCTTCCAGCTTTGGGATCGTTCTGGCAGAGATTGCAACCTCCAAAATCCCATTTGAAGGTGAGACAGAAGTATCTGGTTCCCTGCATAAAAGCCACACGGCACAGTGTGGTTCCTGCCTGGCACTGGATGCTCCCTGCTCCTTCCCTGAGCATCCCATGCAGGTGCCAGTGGCAGTGCCTGGTGTGCCTGACTGCTTCATAACTTCTCCTGAAACTACAATATAGTAAAGTATAGCTTGTAGTAAAGCAATCTGCTCAAACCACAAACATGCAAATAATTTTTGTTTCTATTGGATGGCCCTGGGCATTTAAGCATAAACATATCTTGTTCTACTGAAGCCCAACAGTGTCATGCCAAATACGGTGGGATTCATTGTAGACAGAGTTTGGGTCACTTCCTTGCTGGCTTCTCCATGCCAAAGGCTGCAGGCAGGCTCTTGGCATGGCTTTGTGCTGGGTTTCCTCCCCAGCACCCTCCTGTGGCAGCAGAGCTCCATCCTGACACTCCTGTTTGCACTTGTTGTCTAGGCTGCACTCCTGAGGAGATCGTGGAGAAAATCTGCAATCACCATAACTGGGACCCTCTTGGGGAAGATTGTCCTGAAGACCTGAGGAAAATCATTGAACAGTGCCAGGCCTTTGACCCTTCCCAACGCCCTTCTGCCGAGGGTAAGTCCCAGACACCTGCTCCACAGGCCCTTTGCATCCTCCCATCAGCTTCTCCAGCAGGCAGTTTGCCCCTTATTTCCCACATGAATTTGCCTGGCTTTGTGTTTCTGGATCCTGCCTTGACCTTCCTTTTTATGCTAACAAGTCCCCCAGGTCCAGATCTCACACATTAATATTTATTTACCCATGCCATGACAATAATCACCAAGCTGTTTGTGCATTTGGCATCACATAAGAGTAGCTTTTTCTATCAGACAAGCAGGGGCAGGAAGTCTGTGAGTTAATCCCTACTCAGGTCCTGCAGATCCCGTAATTTGGAGGAGCAGCCACAACACTCTGCAGGAACATTTCCTGCCTTGGGCTTTAAGCAGTGAATTGCAGTCTTGGGCATTGCTCTGTGTCAGGGAAGTTTTCACTGCCTCTGAATCTGGTTCGTGTCTGATCAGATGAGTAACTGGTCTCCATCAGGAGATACAACAGCAACATCATTAAATGATAGAGGAATGTTTCTGGTGTGTTTGAAGTCACAGATGTCATATCCTTCCCTTGGTTCATCTGTCTAAGGGGAGAAAACTTCCTTTAATTTCATCCACTCCATCCTACAGGACCAGATCCATACAAGAGACATGGGAAATGTGCCCAAGACACCACTGAGTGTCACATCTGTGCACTTCCATTTCCCACCAGCACCTCCCTGGCACAGGGAACAGCCCTGGCTGAAGACAAAACACCAAAATATCATTAGAGATGTTGACAAAGTCACACTGAGGAAACAGGATGGCTTTATTACCCTAATATGACCGTAATCCAACACCTAGCACTGTGTGGTGCTGAGCTGGAAGGACAGTTTATTGCAGCTGTTCACAAGGGTGTTTCCATAAACACGGCCACTTCCATTTGGGCTGTGCTGTCTGCTCAGGCCTGTCCCCTGCTAACCCCTGTCCCTTTGTGCTGGCACGAGGAGAGTGTGACTCCGTGCCCCAGTTGTCATCAGTGAGGGAAAGGCATCTTCTCATCTGTTAAAAAAATCCAAACAAGCCTACCACAAATCCTCTGTGTTGGTTAATGCCATCCTTGTGTTTTGCAGAGATTGTGGACTCGCTGGCTGACCTGGAGAAAAGCAGAAACCAAGGAAGTTAACTGTGGAAAAGGGGGCCGGGTGACCAGCGGCAGCAAGCCCAGGGGTGCCACTCGCCCGTTCCCCCTCACAGAGACTGATGGCTCAATGCTCCTGTGTTTGCTTCTGTGTGTGACACCCTCGCCTCGCCAAGGGGCCGTGCCTGGGTGGCCTTGGAGGCAGCTGGGGAGAGAGGTGACTTGAAGAGAGGCTGCCAAGAAGCCTAGGGGGACCAGAGGGATGGAACATAGCTTCTTTTACAAGAAAAGGCTGAGGGAGTTGAGCCTGCTCAGCCTCGAGAAGAGACGACTGAGACGGGACCCCATCAGCGCCTGTCCCTCTTTGAAGAGAGACCTCAGAGGATGGAGCAGGCTCTGCTNCTGCCTCTCGTTCCGTCACTCCCAGTTCCGTTGAACCGACGGACAGAGCGATTGGCCAATGAGAAGGCGGAAACGGCTCCGNCCCTGCTCTTGCCCCGCCCTCTATGCCGTCATAGGTCTCGTTGCCCAATCAGTCGGCCTTCACTGCCGCGCTTTGACCAATCAGAGCNATGATACATAGGAAGTTCCACTTGAATGTGACGAAGAACTTCTTTCTGTGTGGGTGATCATACACTGGAACACTGCCCAGAGAAGGTGTGGAGTTTCCCTCACACGATATCCTCTGGCGATATTCCAGAAACATCTGGATGCAATCCTGCGAAGCGTGCTCTAGGACAATCCTGCTTGAGCAGGGAGGTGGGACCACATGCCTCACCGTGCTCCCTTCCAACCTGACCCATCCGGTGCTTCTCCTCCGCCCCGCCCCTGCCCACGGGGCGCCGGGGCCCGGCTACTCTGGGGCCACCTCCGGCTCCCCTTGGGCAACCCCCGCTTCTCCCCAAATCCTTTCCGGTTCCGCTCGGCTCACCTCGCGGTTCTCCCTGCTTTTCCCCGGCCCTCCCCCCCAGCTTCCCCTTG
>VXBC01012119.1:95785-126009 GCA_013399945.1 Ploceus nigricollis
GGGCGGCGGGGCCGGGCGGGTGGTTCCGGGCCGGGATCCCGGCACAGCTCCATCCCCCAGGGCCCGGCTGAGTTCCCCAGCACGGCTCGTTTTTCCCGAGCGCTCAGGCTGCCTGTGGCTGCCGAAGGGGGGAAATCCTTCTCCCGTGCCCTTTTTATGACGGGTTCGTCTTTAAAATACGCGAGCTCTGTGAAAAAGACGGCAGAGAATCCCCGCTTGTGGAGCGTGTGTTTCGCTTGGGTCGTGTTGGGGTTGTTTTTGTGAATTTCGTGTTAAAGCAGGTGCGGCAGAAGCCCTGCGGGCGGTGCGCAGCGGGGCCCGGGTGCCCTCCGCAAGGGGAAGCTGCTGCCTCAGCCTCCAGCCCACGGGTGCGAGCCCTGCGGCTGCCAGCCAGGCTCGGCCCTCTGGGAGCGCCCGGAGTTCCTCATTCGGGCCCAGGAAAGCCGTTTGTGGAGACCCTCCCTCTGCGGGCTCTTCCCGGGGCTGCCTGGCAGGCAGCTGGCTGGCCGGAGGAAGGCCTGACTTGGTGATCCTTTGGGCCAGATTCCAAGATTTAACCGTGCAAATGCCCGTATTAACGTTTTTATAACTCTCCCAGTTAATGCAGGCAAGGGAACATGTTGCCCGGGGAGGTTGTGGATGTGCCAACCCTGGAAGTGCTCCAGGCCAGGCTGGATAAGGCCTGGAGGGAGGTGTCCCTGCCCTTGGCAGGGGCGTTTGGGACTGTATCTTTAACCCTTAACATCATGATTCTATGTGCTGAAAATAAAGGGTTTATTATGGTTTTGGATGGCAATTCTATCATGAACATGAACATGATACTCGAGCTGCAGTACTTCATGGTGGCCATGCAGCTCTTCTGGTGGGAAGTGGTAATGTCTATTTTTGGCCTAGCTTAGGCTGAATTGGTAATCATGATAAGAATGATGAAATTCATAAGTTAGAATTTCTTAAAATATCTATAAAAATATTTGAACCTTAGTACAACCTCTTTTATTAATTCTTGTATACATTTCCTAGCTACTTTTTATATACAACTAGCATTTTTTCTCTTTATGCAGCCCTAGCTGGGTAAGTTTTACCAGCTTGGCAAAACTGGTGTTTATGCTTTGGGCTTCTAAATAGTGCTAAAGGTCTGCAATTCCCAAGGCTTTTCAAGTTTATGATTGCTTAAGTACTTCTTGGAGAATATGAATGATTTCCAGAAGCTTGCAGAATTTAATCCACACGCCTCTTCCAATAAAGGACTTTTGAGTTTTTGGTGAATCTGTTCATTCAATTAATGAGACAATCTTGGACTTTTTTGTGTTGTAAGAATAGTGTGACCAAAGTGCTCTTAATTTGGTGGCTGACAGTAGCATGAGAGTTAATAATGCACAAACTGTTGTCTCTTTTTCTTCAAACCCTAAGGTAGTACTCCTGTTCTGGAGGTAACCTGAGATCCATATGCCAAAGATTTAGAAGGGCAGCCATCCTTAATATATTTGCAATTTTACTGCAAATTTCGTGTTTATCCAGGCTTGGGCTGAATATGGATCCACAAATGCTGATGCTGCAGATAACTTGGTACCAGCAATGTCTCAGTCACGTGTTCTGCTGTCATGCCCTTTCTGGTTTTGCCTGGTGTTGGTAAATAACCTGACGGGCTGTTCAGTGCACTGTGGGTAAGGGTCACAGTGATCTGTTCCAATAAGGCAATTTTATTTGAAGAAACTTGAATGTCAGTCAAAAGAGCAGTGCAGCAAAGGACTCTGTCATAGAGCTTGTTTCTGGCTGAATATGTGGGTGCTTGTGCAGTGCTGCTCACCCGGGAGAGTCTCTCAGATATTTCCAACTATTCCTCAAGATCCACATGAATTTACTTGGCAAGTAAATGATGGCAGCAAGAAAACATTAAATTTACATACTCATCCAAGTGCTTATTTAAGTTGATTTTGCAATGTGCCTTTGGTGCTAGCCGCTGTCGAACCAAAGACTTTGAGCCCAGGACTCTGGGAGGGTGCTCCCAGCTCACATATGTGTATTGACTTGTGGTTTAGCTCTGCTGCAAAGGACAAATTTTCTCTTTACTCTGGGATTTTTAGTCACTGAGTGCTGTACCTGGTTCTTGCTACCATCAGGCTACAAGTAGGGTACACTTATAAGTAAACTAGTTTTCTTAAACTTCCTGCAGAAATGGCTCAAGAAGAGATGGAAGTTGATCTCCAACCAGTGGCTGGTTACTCAGTGGAGACCCTCCAGACACTTGCCCCAGAGCCCTCTGGTCACACAGTGCTCTCATCCCACATTCCTGTGCTCGGGGAAGGAGAAGGCAGCACTGCAGCCCTTCCTGCTGACGATGCTGTTGTCACACCCAGTGCTGGTGCAAGGGAAGCAGCTGCAGAGCCTGACCTGCAGCCGAGTCCTGCCACGGCCCCCAGTGGGCTGCAGGGGCTACAAGGGGCGTTGGATCAGTACCAGCCACTGCCTGTGCCACAGCTCACACAGCGCCCGCAAGCGAGGAGAGCTCGCAGGCAGCAGAGAATTGGTGGTTCCCAGAGGACAATCAGTGCCAGGTAAAGCAGAAATGAAATTGGGTCTGAACTGCCCTCTGATCAAGTCCAGCATCAGTTCAAAACATCCTTGCTTCCTGTTACAGAGCCCAGCTCAGGTGTGTGGCTAGGGCCAAGTCCAGGGTACCTCACTTACCTTTTAAGTTCAGTAATAGCACAGCAACTTCTGGTCTCTTCTGGCAGGTTCTTTGCCCTTGTTAAGTGAATCCCCCTCTTTCATATGTTGGCAGGGGTGATGTTGACTTCTGAGCCCTTCTACATTTTGCATTTTGCTTGCAGAGCTTGTGCTGCTGCTGTTCCCTCCACACAGCCAGATTCCTGTCCATGATCCCTGCTGCAGTACTGATTCTCGGCAGTTCCAGCCAGCATTTAGCTCAGTGGAGCTTGTGCTCTGGTTTGCATTTCACCTTTGATTTGGGGTCTGCCTGATTACATTTCCTGGTGACAGTTGCTGCAGAAATTTTCACAAACATACAAACTGATATTTTTCTGTAGGGCTTTGTTGTTGTTTTGGTTTAGTTTGGTTTTGGTTTTGTTTTTTGGTTTTTTTTTTTACTTCCAGACAAAATAAAAAATCCTTTCTCTTTAATACTGTTTGGATGGGATTAAAGGGGGATGAGTGGGGATGCTCTCCAGCCAGAAAGAAATCCAAATTTCTAGTTTATTTGGTTTTCTCTCATCATTCTAGCTTTTGTACGTGCCAAGGGTGAAATTATAATTAACTGAAGCATTGCTTTTAAATTCAGCAAGACCAAGAGCTCCTCTCCTCCCACCTGATTAAACACAACTGTGTTGTTTGCCCTCAGATGGCCTGTGAAGGTCACTGTAGTTGTGAGGGCTGGAAGGCAACCCGAGAAACTCCTTTGAATCTGAAGGATAATTGAGATGATAGCTGAACTGATGGGGGGAGAGGGGAGGATATTTCTGTCTAGGGGTGAAGCTCCAGTAGAAAAGAAGAGGGAGCATAGAAAGACTAAGCACAAAGTAGTCAACGAAATGAGGCTCTGATCCAAGTGGTATGCATTTCACAGTACCAGTTCCTCCAGGAGCCAGGGCTGAGTTAGGGTTGGAGAGACAGATTAGGAGTTTCCTTAGGCTCATTAGGGAATGATACTACTTTGTTTTTCTCCTCTCCAACCCCACCATCCCCTTCTCCCCCAAAAGAAGGCAATATCATTGTTGTAATGAGAAGATTTTCTTTGAACTGAGCAAAATGGATTGTTGCTGATCCTGCTGACTGTTCACAATGTGATCTGTCCTGTGTGAATGCCCCCCTACCAGAGAAGGCCTGACTTGATAACAGTGACGCCTTCCTGCTGCAGTCAAAGCCTAGAAATTTTCCTGCAAACATTCGTGGGGAAACATGATGAGTCTTTAGCTTACCTGAAATGACTGTGGCTTTTGTTTCTTGCATTTCTGGACTCAGGGCAGCATTGGACCATTACTTTCAGCTCAGTAGGACCCAAGAGCCGTCTGCAGGACCAGTTCCACACCCAGAGTTCCCCCATATTGCAAGGGACACCCAGGCACAGCGCCCAGTCGAGACAATAGAAGTGAGTGACTCTGACAGCAGCACTTCTGAGGAGGAGGAGGAAGCAGTGGAGGCAGCAGCACCGCTGTTACCATCGGCCCAGGAGACTCACCCAGCAGCGAGCTCAGGAGGTTTGTGCTGTATTGGAGCTGTGTAGAGACTGATTTCAGACACTTTTCTTGCTGTTTGAAAACTCAGCAGGGAAATCCTTTCGAGCTTCTCAACAGACGGTGCTCAGACATCTTTGTGCCCACAGCTGACAGGAGCAGGCTGCTGCCACACGGCTTCCTGGCAAGCAGCTCCTAGGAGCAGCAGCAGCAATGGGTGATTGCTACTGTAATGTTAAATACAGTCTTTTTGTGTTTGCAGACTGCTACTTATTCTGAACATTTCCAGGATTATTTGTAACTTAAATTTAGAGATTATTGCTTGCCATGCTTCCACTCTCATATATTATTAAGGAGTGTTATTGAAGACATCAGGTTACAGCTTGGACATCAGCAAGTGCTTTCAGAGAAGGATCTGATTCAGTATTTTTTAATTATTTGAGATTTCAGTCTGCTTCGGTTTATTTTTCATTCCTGCGTGACACTTAGCTGAGGAGATAGAGGTGCTTTTTGTTTTTCTTTTTCTTTCCTTATTTATTTCTGTCTCACAATTCTTTATCTAAACTCATGTTCACAGGCTGACATACAGTTCAGTGACATTTTTTGTGGTGAACAAGCACAGTTATGTAAGAGTGAAAAATAGTTAACTTGCTAGTCAAGGTTATTGATACCCAGAGAATACAAGAACAAGGATATCTTTTTATTTCAGTCTCTAAGGAATGTCCTTATGATTGACTCTCTGCCCTCAGTTTTGTTTTTGATTGGCCAGCCCACCTCATTACCTTTTTTAAAAGGGTACATCTATGAGGTGTCTTTTGATCAGATCCATTCTGCTTGCTCTGGGCTAGTTTTACACATGACAGGAGCTCAAACTGCTAAGTGCTGTATATTATTGTGTGAACATATGCTCTCTGCTGGATTTTCTGGAATTCCCTTGTTGCTTATATAAGCCAGTGGCTCCTCTTACAGCCCAGAACTGTGCACAGAGGCTTTATTGACATTAGCCAGGGTTAGGTGATACTTCACTGGACGGAGAATATCTGCCTTGATTACTAAATGTGATTAATAACTCTTCTTTTGTCAGGAGCTAGAGGGGAGGCAGTGATTTCTGCTCCTTTTTTACTGTGCTAGTGGTGGTGATCTCCACATAGCAATTCAGTGTGCCCATGCCTGAACAGATGGGCTGACAGAGGCCCACCACAAAAACATAAGGAGAATACCAGCAGAATCGGTAGTTCAGACAATTACCAGCTGGAAAACTGCTGAAGTCAGAGTGAATGGACAGCCAGCATACGGGAAACGCTTTCTTGGCACATGAAATATGCATGCTTAGATCCCTTGGCAAAGCAACTTCTGATATTGGTGTCTGTATTTCTCAGGGCATAATGATGCAGGAATATAATCTTACATCAGCCTAACTATAGACCAGGTCTGTTTGTTTTGTGCAGGTCAAAACATTGATAACAATTGCTGTCCTTAAAAGACCTCTCCTTTTTCACTGAAATTCTGTTGCTTTTCGTAAAAGAAAACATAAAATTATTCAGCACTACTGTTCATGTATAGAAGGCCTTACACACAGACTGTGTCCAGGGCACTGATCTGAAGCTTTGTAAGTAACCTGTGCTGTGTCACTACTTTACCTGTGCTCTGATGATTTCAGATCAAAGCAGGAAAACTCCTTCTCACCCCATTATGAATCAGGTTATTTAAGCAATGCTTTCTTTAGTTTCCAGTCAGGTCCAAGCAGAGCCACCTCAAGCTTTGTCTCAAGCTTCTGCAGAACATGAAAGTCATGAAGATGAAGCTGAAGTCCAGCAAAAGCAGGTAAGGTGAACTAAATGCTTTTGGAGAAAGATTATATATGATAAATGCTGCATTTTCTGAAACAGTCGTGTTGTTTTTTTAATTTTTAATCCTAGACAACTCCACTAAAGAAACTGGAGTCATCAGTTCCTGTTGCACCTCTGGATGAGGAGGAAGGAGATACCTGTGCGATCTGCTTTGAGCAGTGGACCAATGCTGGGGACCACCGTCTGTCTGCGCTGCGGTGCGGACACCTCTTTGGCTACACCTGCATTGAGAGGTGGCTCAAGGGACAGGCAGGGAAGTGCCCTCAGGTAAAATGGCTCTTTATGTGCACTGGAAAGCACTTAAAGCACTTACTGTGTGTGCCTAACTTGTGCCTCAGATGTGATCACTGTAAGTGTTACAGCTGGTTGTTGCATGAAGCTGCAGTCAGAAGTAGCAAACCCCACCATTACTTTGATGTTGTTAGGCCAGTAACAACTAGCAGTACTTTAAAGGATGAGTTATGACTTGGATCTTCTCCCTGAAGTACAGCATTTGTGAGTAGCAGATGTAAAGGCTTGAGAGTTCGAGTGCTAAATGTAGAAATGGTTTCAGGATGCCCCAGTCTGGTCCTGGAGAGAACCACCTGGACTGGAAATAGCAGATGGATTCCTAGACACAATTAACTAAGCATAATGACTGTGTTATTGGACAGGAAATCTGTCTGAGAACTGTTTTGGAACCACAGAATGGTTAGGGTTGGAAAGGACCCTAAAGATCATCTAATTCAGTTTTTAGTTGATTAGTCTTCTGTTTTGAGCTGCGTCTGCTTTTGCAGCCTTTAAGAGGACCAGGTTGTTTAGGAAGCTGGCAGAGAGCAAACTGAGAACCAGGTTACATCTTTTAATGTCCCTTTGCAAGTGGTAAATCAGCTTTTGAAGGTTTTCTTTCCAGCTTTCTTTCCATGGTTAATACTGATCTCCTTCGATGAGGTCTACACTTCTATGTGATGTGTTTCCATTCCTTACTCCTTTTTTCCATGAAGGAATGTTGACAAAAAATAGGTCAATGAGTACCTTGTAAGTAAGATTCAGTTCTGGAGCTTTTTTGAGTTGGTGGCTGGAAGCCCAGGGTTTCTTTGGCTTTTTCATTTTGAAAGCTTCTGTATTCTTGCTTGACTTTGCAGGATTCCCTTCTCTCAACAAGAAACTTCCTCTTGATGTGTGCTGTGACTAAACCTAAAGAATCCCTGTTGCTATAGCAAAGGCCCGAAGTTGATTTTTCTTACCCCTGTCAGTTCTGTGTAAGCTTTTCTTTCCCCACTTCAGGCCCAGACAGAATTCTGAGACCTGCCTGGCATATTTACTCTTTGGAATTTTGTGACTGCTTTCTTCTTGAACACTTAACATCTCAAGGGTTGCTTGCTCCCTCTTTCTCTTCCAATGATACAAATACTAAAAAGTTCCTGGGAGAACTTGCTTTGGAGAGAAGCTAAATCATCTTCCCTTCATTTTCAGTCACATTCCTTTGCAACTGGGCATTCTCTGGTTGAATGGCCCAGAGTTGCAGTGCATGGTCTGTATACTAAGTGGCTTGAGTGCGAGTTACTGTGAAATTGCAGCATTCCTGATCCTGCCAGTGGCAGCTGCTGGCTGCCAGGAAAACTCTTGGCCATTTACAGCAGTTTCTACAAAGGGAGGGAGGTTTTCTGCTCTGATACTATTACTTGTGATATCTTTGTGCTGCTAAGTAATAGACAAGTCTGCATTTGAATCATACATAGTAATTTAATGTTTAGGTGAGGTTAGTCGATCTGAGTATTCACCTGCCTCTTTTCTCATCAACAAAGAATATTTGCAAAACAAACTTGGAAGAAATTATGGCATCTGCAAGTTCTAACTTGCCTTCTTTTTAAGGTGAATATAATGTACTAAATGATTGCAGCTAGATGCACAAAATTATTGAAATATCTGACTCCCTGTGTGTCACTGAAGTCAGTGAGATGTCAGTGTTTCATACAACACTGGAACACTTTTATGGATTCGGGCCTGTACAACGTGATTAAAGGAATATAGTCCAGAAATAAGAGTTGGGAGTATACTCAGGGGTTCCTAAATCCTTGTCTGTTGGCCAAGCAGCAAGTCTTGGTGTTTCCAGACCTGAGGTTGGGCTGGTGTTTTGTTCTAGATCTTCTTGCTTTCACTTCTTTGTCTGATTTGGGTTTTTTTGTCCCTGGAACTTACCTGACCATGCTGCCTTGCTGGTGTATTTGCAGAATGCTTTTTAGTGGGAAGCAAGATGGATTATTAAAGGTGCAGTAGGATCTGCAACTTTAATTGTAGCCCTGCTTAGAGCTCTGGTGTCTGTATGAGGGAGCACATTGCAAACATATTTGTATTTGTGGCATTGTTTTCCAGTAGAAAGCCCCTCCTTTCAGAGCTAAATAAAACAATACCTAGGGACTCGTAGGGATGCATAGTTTGGATAGTTAAGTTCCTGTAGATGAGCTGAGCTTGTGTTTGGTTTCAGTGCAATAAGAAGGCCAAGCGTTCCGACATCGTGATCCTGTATGCCCGCACGTTGAAAGCACTGGACACCAGCGAGCAGGAGCGCATGAGAAGGTACGGAGCCTCCACCTAAAGGTACCTGGCACTGAAAGCTGCACTCTGGCTTCTACTTCATGCTTTCATTTCCTGCATTGTCTGAAGCAATTTGTGCACTCCCTTGGGGTTTATCAGGAGTGTAGCTACCTTGAAGAACAAAGGCCTTGCTGTGTTGCACGTCTTAATTTTCTTTTGGTACAGAATTCTTGAGTTTGCATTTTGTGGCCCTGAAACAGCAAAAGCTGTCTTGTGCTATATCCTGAAATGTTATCATGGGAGAACATGCAACGTTGATGCCAAAAAGCTGTATATTACTAATTCATCATTAGATGGGAAAAGCAAGGCATAGTTAGGAATGCAAGGAGGGTGAATAGCTGACCTTTTCTGCCATCTTTTCTGTATGCATTAAACAGAGTAATACCTCATATGAATCACTTTCCATCTTGCTTTGTCAAACTCTTCATGTAGCTTTACTTGCAAAAGGTCAGTAGGCATTACTGACTCCCACTTCCCTTTCCAACTTAAATGTAGACTTCATATTGAAAAAGGGAAAAGCAGGTATGAAAATGGGGACTCATTTCTTTTCAGTAAGATGCTGTCACAGATACTATTCTGAAATGAAAAGGCTGCAGATATCTGAGTTCCTCTGAGTCTTGTGTTGAATAGCATTTAATTGGGGTTTCTTCACATGTCTACAACTATACCAATGTTCTTTCAAGGCAGTCTTTCAACAGAAACCTCACTATCCTGGTAATTATAGATCAGATTGTGATCTCAGAAATGATTGAGGAGTAACAGTCAGGAAGGGAAGAATTTTCTCTCTTCTCTCCAGATTGCCACAGCCTGATGGTGTTTGAAGTGTACCTTTAGAAGGGTGATGCTTCTTTCACTGGATTAACACAGAAAAATAAATTATATATATATTATTTTTTCAAAAGCACAGAAGACATTTGGGTGTGTAAATCTTGTTATCTCTCATGAAGGGGTAGTTGTCTGACTTCTGTTTGTGTCTCAGAACCTCACTGCAGCCATTCCCCACATGCCCTACCCCTCCTCTGCCTCCTGTTTTTGTTGTAGGCAGGGAGCAGTGACTGTCTTTGGGTCCATGGAGCTGCTGGCAGTGGCTGCCTTCTGGCACACAGCCACGAGGGGAGCAGAGATGTGTGTGTGCATGCATTACTCTTGTTTGCACGTAGTCTTAAATTAGGTATAAGATCATGGGGTTTGTTTGTCACATTCAAAAAACCCACCAGCCTTCAGGCTTTGGGTACTCACATAAAGAATGTGTTTGTGATTGTTAAATAGGCATTTCACCTGTTTCTGCTGCAGGAAAAAAAATCACATTAAAAAGCTATAAGGAAAAGACAGAATTCTGTGCTTTGGAACATGCAAGGCTAGGTCTGTGCATTTGCAAAATCCTTAGGCAAGCTAGAGCTCCCTGCACATGAATGACAGAAATAACTGGAATATTGCAGCTTTTTACATACAGAATGCAGTGGGCAACACAGACCAAGTGTACAGCTAATTTTAAGGAGTACTGGTGTTTCTTTCCCCGCTTTAGCTATTCCTTCATGTAAGCCTATAAGAAAGAGAAATAAATTCAAGTAACTTATCCAAAATGCTGCTGTTAAATCGTGTGTATGCACTTTTGGGCTCAAGGTGAGGTTGTAAGTGGGTCTTCTTTATGGGCATTCACAGAGAATTTATCTGTATCATTTTTTCTGGTACAGATATATTTTCCTAAAATACAAGATTAGCTACTGGTAGTAGAGACAAGCTTGAAGATCTTGCTGTTATATAGTTATGCTACGATGTGCTGTGTTACTGACACAGTGTATTACACGGACATGGTGGTACAGGATTTGCTTAAGTGTTTCTGTAGGGGATAGAAAATTGATTTCTCTTTCATTCTACTAAATTAGTCCTTTTGGAGAGGATGAGGAGAGAGGCTGTTGGAACAATACTTGAAGTGAGTCATTCAGAACAATTGCATAACTGAATATCTCAAGGTGAATGTGTTGGGTTAGTGTTGTACCAGGTTTTCTGTGACTGTGGATTTGCCTGAACGGGACTTACAGTGGGATGAAGTCAGAGGGCAGGAGCTGACAGCCCAGAAAAGTATCCAAGATAATACCTAGTCCTAAGGATTGCTTTCCTCTTTATTCCTCCAGCTCTTTAGAAAAGGAGCAAATGTTGCGGAGACAGGCGGAGCTGGAATCTGCACAGAGCCGTCTCCAGCTCCAGGTTCTGACAGATGAATGCAGCAAGCTCCGCAAGCAAGTTCAGGTGAGTTTCATGCTACAAATACACAGAGTGTTTCTTTCTCTTCAGCCTGCCTTTTCCATCTTCCCTTAGAGGTGAGAAGACAAGATTCCAGTTTTAGTAATAATCAAGGTTTAGTAAACTCAATTGGTGAATCATCCCAAGCTGGTAAAGACATCCTGGGTTGGAATATTCGTGT
This sequence comes from Ploceus nigricollis, assembly GCA_013399945.1. Taxonomy (NCBI): domain Eukaryota; kingdom Metazoa; phylum Chordata; class Aves; order Passeriformes; family Ploceidae; genus Ploceus; species Ploceus nigricollis. Next base: position 106,828 of record VXBC01012119.1, read on the forward strand.
GTGCTACAAAAACTCTGACTTTTTCTTGTGCTTTTAAGACTTAATTGAACTTGCAGCACAGCACTAGAGTTGTTTGAGTGCTGATGTTGCGGGTTCCCCCTCAGGTTTTGTGGAGCCTGGAAAGGCATGGTAATAAAGAACCAGACTTGGTCTCCTCATCTTTCCTGTAATTGCATCAAAATAAGCTTTGGAAATCTCTGTAATAAACCTGCAATACAACCTACTATCACTAGTTAGTCAAGAGTCTTTGAGAAGCAGTTTGTGAAGGGGCATGGCTACTTGCAAAATCAAAAGAAAACGAAAAAACCATAGGGGTTTGGGTTTTTTTGAAGGTTAGTCAACATTTCAGTTTAACACCTTCTGGTGCCCTGGGACCTGGCCTGTCAAACAGGGGAGGCTGTACATGGGCTGAGAGGCACCTCTTAGAACACAAATTACTGACTATAAATGATGGGTTGTTGAATGACTGCTTCCTTCTGGCTTATGCAATACTGAGATATTTTGTAACTCATCTCACCTGCTTTTTCAGGATTCCTATGGACTCTGCCTGTGCTTCAAACTGTGAATTAGCTGGCCTATTCCACCAGTGCTAGGTTTTCCAAGAGTCTGTTTCATTGCCCATTTACTACCTTTTGTTGAATAAGGCAGATGATATCCTCTCACTGTCTAGCAGCCTGCTTATTTTTAGGCTTTTCTTTATTCCTGGAATTTTTTTTATAGCCTTGGCTATTCATATCTGTACATTAAGCAATATCCTCTTTGCTGAAGTCTTCCTGTGTGACATGAGATAAGGCTTTATAAATTCCCTAAATTTCTGCATGAAGCCATATGCTCATCATCACTAATAAGAAAATTCGTCCACTTCAAACTTTGGCTTAAGAAAAATGCAAATAAGATAAAATTGCAGGTCCATAATGTTTTCCTGCAATTAATTTGGTCTTAAATGACGGAGTATCCAGTCTAACTGAATTGAAGTCACATGTTATAAAGATTAGGTACCCTGTGTTCTTTAAGCTCTGTTTCAGTATTTATACTGCATTTATCATTGTACTGTAGTGGTTAATGCAAATGCTGGAAGCAATTTTAAGGTGCTTGTTTATTGTTATACTGTGAATAAACTGAAAGTAAAACAATATACTGGGGAACAAAAAAGTCAGCAGGAAGTCCACAAAAGTCTTTAACTTGTTTGATTGCATTTTGAGCAGATGCCTAATGAGCTCCTTGTTTTATGAGAAGTCATAGAGTAAAGCAATTACTTGCATAGAAATATTTAGATTGGGAAGTTTCTAGCCCAGCCCTGGCTGGGTGATTGCAGTGTAGGGTTGGGTTATCAGAGGTTTTTGTTGCTAATGCACTTGAGCTGTGCCCAGCAGCAGTCATGGCACTAGTTATGACCTTTTTTTAGGTTTGTGTGCATTTTTCTGTGCTCTTACCCTTTGAGAGTCTTGTTCTTTGTACTTTGTTATTGAAGTATATAATGTTATTGAGACTTGGAAATTGATGTTTTTTAGGTCTTTAGCTATATGAAAATACATGAGGAAATGAACTTGAGGAGACCCCTGGCAGAAAGCCTCAGGAGTGGGGCTGTGCTGAGCTGTGTCCTGCCCACCACACAGGGGTTCAGGCTTGTGTTTTGGAACCAGTGCTGCTGACACCTTACTTTTACCTAATGTTTTTCTTTTGGGAGCAGAAAGAACTTGGGAATGAAATGTGAGCAACTGCAGTATCCTCCTGAATCTGCCAGTATTTTCAGTAAAAGTAGCTAATGATAAGCAAACCATCTCTGCCTTCTAGTATTAATATCACTGATCAGCTGGGGTAGGAGATCTGATTTTTGCACATGGGAAGCAGTAGCTCTGTTTGGGTATGGAGCAAGAAAAGGAGAACTGGCAGGGAAATTACAGGATGCTGTGGAGAAGAAAGCAAATGTAATTGTGACCCTTGCAGAGATCAGTTTATGTTGCTTGATGTAATGGAAAAGGTTTTTTAAAATAGGATTTTCAGAGCATCCAAAAAAACTGAATGGCAAAATATCAATAAAAATTTGTGTATCCAATATCTCTAGAAAAAAAGTAGGCTAATTGTTTTATTGAGTAAAAATTGTTCATCTTTGTGATCTATGTTCACCTCCTGTTGATGTCTGGGGAAGTGGAAGCTGGTATTTCATTGCTGTTGTTTATAGTGAAGCCAGTTAGAACTGCTCCATGTCCTTTAGACTGAATTTGAACCTGAACCCCAAACAGAGGTGGAAGATGGAATGTCTGCAGTGCTGCACCACAGCTTGAGGTTGTCCTGTCCTGTGTTTCTCTGTTAAAGGCAGGGCTGGGGCTGTGCAGTGCCAGGTGGCAGGTGTGGCTTCTCGGGAGCCAGAGAGTGACAGTCATTGATACCTGCCTTTGTCTTGAAAGCTTCATATCAGCTATTAGGGCTGTAACCTAATAACTCAAAATTGTTCTGAATTTATTTTAGCTGGTGGTTTTCCTTTCCTATTCGTTGTGCTCTTCTGCTTCTTCTTCTCCTGTATGCTCCTCAGGAAGGCTTTTGCTCTATAGCCCATTCTTTCCCCCCAGTGTGACTGTGTTCATTCATCACCGCAAAGGTGAGCTGAAATCTAGAGACAGTCATAGCATGTGCAGAGAGAGGAGTCTGCTCTCAAGGCCATTAGTTGACACCAGGCATCAGGAAAACTCTGCAAAGAATCTTAAAGGAAAGTATAGGCTTTTACATAATGAACAGAACGTTCTTTGAGCACAATTAGTGGAATTTGTCTGCAGTGCAACGTTTTTAATCACCTTGCTAATGTGCCTCCAGTAAGACTTCCTGGTTCTGCTGGGTTTGTCCTTTGTGTTTAAATGTAAACATTGTACTAATAATCCTTGTGATTTTAATTGCCTGGTTTCCTTTTTAATAACTTGTGTGAAAGTTGAATGTTGAGTGCAGGTGACAAGGAGACTTTTGAAAGGTCCCCAGAGCAACAGATAATTTTAATCTCTTCTGATCCCCAGTGGTCGTGATCTTCCCCCCTGACTTTTTAGAAATACTGAGTTTATTAAATTTTTGATTAAAAGTTACTGTCTTCTAAGTTAGCTGTGTTTTGACAGACTGCTTACTCTAAGCCTGAAGCTACAGCTTTCATCATAAGCATCCTGACAACCCTCACACCTCTTCTTCCTTGCCCAGGTTGTTTTGTCTTTTCATGCTCTAATGGGATGATCTGGAGTCTCCAGCTTTTTTTTTTTTTTCCTTAATTTTTTATATTCCCTTGGGACATTTGCAATGTGCTTGATGCCAAAGAGATCAGACCTCTGTAATGTATCAGAACTGCTCTCCTCTTGAGCAGCTTCCAAAAGTTATAGGTCTTCATAACTATTAATGTAGAGCTTGAACTTTGATCTTGCCTTTTTGAAAACTGCTGCCTTTGCTTCGATGCAGGTTAAGTGGTGGTGGCTGGTTCAGTATTGAGGCTGACTTGCAATTACTGATATATTCATAATATCATTCTTGTGACCCTTAATTGTTTAAAGATTACATAGTGTTTGAAGCAGAACCTGCGTTGCTTAGACAACAGAAAGCAAGTAGCAATTTTCCTTCAGTATACCTTCCCTCTTAAATATCCCTGAGATTCTGCATTGTCTGGTTTTGACCTTGGATTACAAGATGATCAAAATACTTTTTGGGAAGGGACACTTCTAGTTGACTCACAATATGCTGATGCCACTACCTTCATTCCCACCTCGCTCTGGATGATCTCAGCAGAAAAAGGAATTCAAGGAATACCTTGTTCTTCACAGAAGCTGTTCTTGGCCATGCCTTTGCTGAATATCCGTGAGCATTCATCAATTGAGGTGGAGGAAAAGAGGGGAGGAGGTGGTAGAAGACAGAGCTGGAGCTCTTGAGAGTTGTGTCGTTCCTGGAATTTGCTGCACAGGGTTTACAAGAACAGGGTCATTGTCATTAAATAGACTGACTTGTTTCCTGCAACGCCCTTTGTGTTGAATCTTGGGCTTTTATTTTTTTATGGGGTATTCTGGAAATTCTGGAAAATGGTTTTAATTGACTTTCTCTTGTGGTTTAGGGGCACATAATACTTGGCAGTTCATTCCCTTCTAAACAGCATTGATCTGGTAATAGTTGTTACTGGCTTTTATGTGTTGCCCAAGAGTCCTCTCTTTCACAGGGTGTAATACATACAATAACAGACTTTGAATACATTTTGCCAGTATTTACACAGCATTTGAATGCTTCTGTTGCTCACTGTCATAGGCCATGGACTTAGAAATGTAGTACTTCAGGAGTAGCATGGAAATGGGACTGTATTTCCCTCTTTTACCTGAGAACAAGTACAGTTGGAGCACCTGAAACAGAGAGCACAGAAGGTTACACTGCTGGTGATGCATTAAAGCTCTTTGGGTTTTTTCTTTGCAGGAGCTGAAGGCTCTGGTGGCCCAGTACAATGTGAGCACTTTGCAGCAACCTGGCAGCTCCCGCACCTGCCTCCCAGGCAGCCTCCCCTCCAGCCAAAGCCAGCGCAAGTACCACTTGGAAAAGGTTTTTTTGGTGTCTCAGGCTGGGAACTGCAGAGTGATGGCATACTGTGACTCACTGAGCTGTCTTGTGGTATCGCAGCCTTCTCCACAGTCTACTTTTATTCCTGGTAATTAAGCAGGTCAACATTTGGGGGTTCAGAAGTACAAGTTAATGTCATTTCTGCTTTGTCCCTGCGCCCTGCTTTTCTGCTTGGCCTTTGCATGTGCCTTGTAGACTGAGAATACCTGTAAGACTCCCCATACTTCATCTGGCCCCTGCATTGGTAGCTTCTACCTAGCAAAAGAGCTTGTTTCCCTGGCACTTCTATGGCAGTCCTAGCAGAGGGTCTCCAGCTCTCCTGCTGGAGTGCCACATCCACAGGAAGGTAAAAGGTTTTCTGGTAATCCTTGCAAAGGTGGATCTTCTGAAAGAAGAAGGGGCCAGGCAGTGGGGCCTGCAGAGAAGCTTCCAGTGGTTAAGTGAGAAACACTGCTTCCCAAATTGTAGGTGGATTGATGCACATGCAGCTGATTTGTCAGTATTCTAAAAAAAAAAAACCACACCGAAAAAACCCAACCAAAAGCAAACTCCTTTTAACATGAATGCCTGAAGCACTGTTCCCTAATGAGGAAATAGGAAGCCAAGAAATCACGGGCAGCCCTGGTTTTGTCTCACTGTTATGTCCAGGGGCCAGTGACCTGACATCTGGACAAGTGCCAGTGGCTTTTTCAGTGCCATACGTGTGGCATTAGGAGTCTGAGAGCACTTATTTGCAGAATGCTTTCTGACTGATGAAACTTACTTTATTTGGTTAATGGGTTTGAGGTTAATGTGCCTTATCTAGGCATAACAAAGTGGTTTTCCGCATTTAACTGGTCTCATTTTCCTGGCATTTGTAGCCAGGGCCTGAATCTCTGAATGGAGGCTTTGTGGTGACTCTTGTAGCACACAGGTTAAGTTCACCTGTGACAATTCTTTGCTGTGATGCTTGTTCTCTTAAATAGCCATGTAATCCTGCTCTTTGTAGTCTTATCTGCACAAGAGTGTCTTTGAAGAAGCTGGCTAAAGAGCAACAGGCCTTGTAGCAAGAATTGTAACACTGGTACTGGATTTGGTCTTGCTGACTGGGATCCTTAAGGATTTAGCTTTGTTACCATTTGAATTAAAGAATGATTTGTGGCAGTTCTTACCCAGAACAGCAAATAACTTTTACATGTTCATCCCACCACAGGCTTCAATACAGACTTTGTAGTTCTGGCATAGAATAGCCAGTTATATGCATATGCTGCTTCTCAATAATCTGCTTTACCCTTCTGTGGCAGGTTGTGGTGTTAAGATGATGAGCTTGGCCAACCTGAAGAGCAGTCAGTACATCCCCATCCACAGCAAACAGATTCGGGGCCTGGCTTTCGGCACTCGAGCCGATGGTTTGCTGCTCTCTGCTGCCCTGGACAACACTCTCAAACTCACCAGGTGAGCCCTGCTGCCTGTCCCTGCAGAGTTTGGCTGTCTGCAAGAGGTTGAGTTGGATTTTGTTCTGTCTTGCAGCACTTGCTATTCTGCTTTCTGAAAGACGCTGCAAAGATGAGATCAGGTCTGCATATTCTTCCTGCGTGTGGGAGCTAACAGAGGGGAGGACTTATTGATGCTTTTGCATCTTTAAGGTGGAGGTGTCATGGAGCTACCTCTCTCTGATTATTTTCCCATGGAAAACAAGTAATTCAGCACAGATTGGCCAACAACATTTACTGTCTGCCTGGTTTTCTGTTACTGCAGGGAAATGTGAAGCGTGAGAGCTTGTACAGCATAAAGCAGAAGTAAAGGAGTAGTTAGGCTGGGCTCCTCCTTCTCTGCACTGATGTTGACTTTACCAATTTTAAACTTCTTGCAGATCATGGAATTTATCTGAGATGTGAAATGCATAAACAGCATTGTTGAGCATGTGCTAGGAGGCTCTCTAGAGCTAGCAGAGTCTTAAAGCAGCGGGTTGGAGACTAATTATGCAGAGACTGAGAGAAAAATGTGTCCAGTCCTGTTAGAATTTACAGCTTATGAGTGTGTTTTCTTGCTGCTCTGCTGCTCTTCAGTCTTAATCTTAAAGTGCTTCAAAACTTTATTGGTTGATTGATTCTTATTGAGTTATATTAACATCTCTGTGCAATCTGTCTGTCAGTATTTAGTTAGGCAGGGTAAGTGTCTGGTTTTTGACTAATTAGTCTCAATTCTTTCCCACAAGTGAAGCAATGAAGAGAACTTAATCCTGCAACAGAAATGTACAGAATGTTTACTTCCTCTAACCATGCTGAAACATTTACTAGACTAGTCAAAAGTAAACAAAACTGTCTCTGATGCTCAAGTCAAGGTGTCAGATTTCTAACTGATTAGGCTGATAATTCTTTCCATGGTTTAATCTGAAGAGTTAGCAGACACTGCAACAAGGAACCAGACACTTCCATATCTGCCTCTCACTGCCTGGTTGGCTGCATCAGAGCTTGTGATCCTATTGCTTTTGTGCTTGATCCCAGAATGTCTTGGAGTTAGGTGTTGGCTTCAGCAGCATCTTCATACTTTTTTCAGTCTCCCTCTGAAATAATAGTCCTCTTTGGCAATCTTTCTTCTCTAGTTACTAGTCATCCTCCCCAAAAGAATTATCCAAGATGCCTTTATGTCTCCTGCTCTGGCTTGCAGTTGATTTAAAATAGCACTGTGAGTTTGTTTGGTTTTGGGTTTTTTTTCCATCCTGTTGTTTTGACCCAGTCACTGCTCTGGTATCGAACTCCCCGTTTCCCCAGCTAGATCTTTGTAGTTGTTCCCCTTACACTTACCTGGGAGCAATTACTTGTTTCTCTGGAGTCGTGAGCATAATCACCTTCTCCAGGGAGAAGCACATATGTTACAAAGGATGTCCAGAGTTACTTTGATATGTGCAGTCTTCTGTGCTGTTCTCAGTGTGCAAATGCATGTTGATAATGCTGCCCTTTGCAAATATATCCTGATCTGATACCAACTTCATCTGCTATTCTGGGTTGTGCCCCTCTGTGGACTCTTCTTCTTTAGAAACTTGATTTGTAGAAGGAATAATTAATACTAAAAATGTACTTTCAACTGTCCTTAGCCACTCACTGTCTCACTCTTGCTTAAAATGGATTCTTTTGAGGCATAAATACTGTTCCTCTTGTGTAAAAAAAGGGGAAATAATTAATGAGAGATATAATGTGAAGAGATGAGCCCTGTGATCTCAGGAATATGTGGTATTACGGGACTACACCAGCATTGCTTCTCCTAATTGTTTCCAGAAAAGTAACTTAGCTTTCTCTTGCCAGTAAGGCAGCTGAGACCCTGCTGTGAGATTTCCTCTCCCAGTCTCCAAAGATCAAACTGGAAAAAGAAGCATTGGCCTGGAAGAATTATAAATCACTTGACAATATCCAAGGGATTATTCTGTTTGGGTTTTTAGATTCATGTCTGGAGTAAAGGAGGAGTTAATTGAGAATTTGGTCTAAAGAGAGATGCTTTTGTCTGAAGACTTTAAAAAGCTAGATTTGTTTACTTTAATTGTGCAGTTTTCTCATCAGTAGATACTTGTGCAACTGGCCAACACTTCGCTTTTCTTCTGCAGCTTGGCAACAAACACTGTGGTGCAGACATACAATGCTGGCCGTCCTGTGTGGAGCTGCTGCTGGTGTCTTGATGATACAAACTATGTCTATGCTGGATTGGTCAATGGCTCTATCATGATATATGATCTGAGAGACACAAACTCTCATGTCCAAGAACTGGTCCCTCAGAAGTCGAGGTATGGCAGAAGGATTTATCATTCCTCTCAACTAATATACATCAAGTTAAACACAGCTTCTTCCATAAATCACACAACAATTATAATAGTTTAAATTGTATTATGTGAATCTCTTGTTCAAAAATTCACATTTAGCACAAATGTGAGAAGTCTCTCATAAGGTTGTATGGTGTTTATATATGATTTATGCAGGTGCCAAGCACTTGTGCTCCTTTTAAGGCACACAAGGGTCAGAAATAGACCCACTGGTGCAGTATAAACAGAAGAGCTGAATTTGTTTTGGGGCTGGGTTTAGTATTTAATTTTGAAAGGACAAATTACAAAGAGATGTGAAATTCTGATGCTGCTTTTTCTTATACTCCAGGAGTCAAATGCTGATTTGTGCTCATCTGATGTATGCTGTCTGGTGGTTCTGTAAAATATAAGGCTCAGTAGTTAAGCTGGATTTAATTTATACTTGACACATCCATTGGCACTCCTTGCTTGAAGGACCATCTCACAGCCTACTTAGGCCCTTTCCTTGCCATGCAGTTGGAGAACTGGAGCTCTGCAGCAGCGAGCAGGACACCAGCAGAGCTGCAGGTGACAGCACTGACTCTTGCCAATGACCCTTCCAGGTGCCCCATGGTGTCGCTGTCCTACCTGCCCCGGATGGCCTCAGCATCGCTGCCTTATGGTGGGATATTGGCTGGGACCTTGGAAGGAGCCTGCTTTTGGGAACAGAAAGCTGGCAACTCCTACCGGCCTCATCACCTGCCCCTGGAACCCGGAGGCTGCATCGATCTCCAGACAGAGATCAACACACGGCACTGCCTGGCCACGTACAGGCCTGGTACGTACTGGGATGTCTCTGCAGGCTCTGACCACTGCTTCTCACTGCTCTGGCTGAGCTCAGCAGCAGCTTTGGTGCTGTGGGTACAGCAGAAACACAGCTTCTGCTCTTACTAGAGCAGTGAGTATCTGCACATTGAGAAAAACTGGGGATGAGCAAAAGGAGGCAGCTGCAGGCTGGGGCTGCTTATATTCCTACAGCTAAAGCCTATCTGTGAGTACATTTTTCAAAAGTTACCTTTATATTTCTACTACACAGGTAAAAATAATCCATGTATGCGTTGTGTGATGATGGAACTGACTTGCAGCCCACTGACAGAGGGCTCAGAAGATGTGGTGTGTTCTTCTAACCCGGTTCAGACTTTCAGTGCTGGTCCCACTTGCAAGTTGCTGACCAAAAATGCCATTTTTCAGAGCCCAGAGGATGATGGGAGTGTCTTTGTGTGTGCTGGTGATGAGGCATCCAATTCTGCTCTGGTATGTCTTGCTCCTTTCAGTGTGGTGTAGGGGTTTATTGCAGTTCTTAGGAGAGAAGCCGTATCAGTCACAGCATCAGTGTGATTTGGTGGGAACTGTCATGCACATTACCGTGTGTTATTGGTCTGCTGTACTGCTGTGCCAGATGTAACTTCCTGATAGCGTGGGACTCCCAGTCTTAGGCAAGGCCTGTGGTCTCCATCCATCAAAGGGCATGTAGGCAGTGAGCCCCTGTTGTCCCCCAGGGGAGTGGGGCTGGGCACAGTGGCACAGCTGGGCCCTCTGAGTGGTGTAACAGACTCAGTGGGATAGTTAGTGTGGTAAGCACAGCAGGAGAAGGATGCAGGCTTTTTAGGAATGATGGGGAAGAGGACAAGGGTTGCCTTTTGTATGAAAAAGCAGCTCAAATGCAGAAGATGGACAACAGGCTGCATGGGAGCTCATGATTGGGGTCAGAGAGGGTGGTCAGGGTGGCACTGTGCTGCAAGTCTGTTAAAGACCAATCAAGCAAGGTGTGGAAGTAGAGAAAGGGTCCTATGAGTAAATTGAGGAAATCTTTTCTTGAGAGAGGAAGGTCTGTTCTGGGTAGGAGGGGAGAGTCCTGCAGTCCTTGACCTTGTCTGTCCCTCCCACAGCTCTGGGATGCTGGAAGTGGTTCCTTGCTGCAGAAGCTGCCAGCTGACCTGCCTGTGCTGGATATCTGCCCCTTGGAAGTGAACCAAAGCCACCTCTTGGCTACTCTGACAGAGAAGATGGTGAATATCTATAAATGGCAGTGAGCTGTCCCTACACTTGCCACAGACTGTCCAAATATGCTGCTGATAACCCTACAGAACTGTTCAGTCCTGCACTTGCTGCTTACAGGAGACAGGATCCATTACAGCACCTTTCTGGCAGTGGAAGGAACTGGGATGCACTGGTGCCCAGAGCAATTCCTTTCTTCTTCTGTATTCCTCTTTAGGCCTGCCCTTATTTCTTCTTTTGTCAATTTTTTTAGTCGAACTACACAAGCTGCCTCAGCACAGCAATAGTTCCTGGAGTGTCTCCAGTGTGTTATTGCACTTCTTTTTCCACTGTGTATACAGCACAGGGACTTTCAAATCTCTGCTACAAATGAATAAAATAAGAGGAGCTTGAAGACCTGAGACTCTCACTGCACTTTCTTGTGGAAGCTTGCCGTGATTACTGGGTGATGAAAAGACATCTTGTAGCATTGCTGATACACAGTGTGAAAGCAAGTTCACTGCCATGGGGACCACACTCCCAGTGTTCTGTTGAAGGTCTAGGGTCAGTTGGCAGTTATTCCCTAACAAGGATGGATCCTGTTTTGGGGCCATGGAGAGAACAGGCTTGAAAAATCTGCAGTGAACCTTTTTCCTTCATGGGTTTTTTTCCCATGAGCATATAATTTGCACTGTAATTCCTTAATTCTCTGCCTTCTTTCCCTTCTTTCTTTCCTTCTTTACCTGCAAGCAAACTTGTACAGTTTGGTTGTGGAAAATTAAAATAGTACTGGAGAAGTACAGGTAAAGAGGAGGGAGATGATTCTTGTACTGTTGGCTGCTGCAGTCCTCAGTGTTCTTTCTTAAAGACAGGAATGTAGTGAAGCAGCCAGTACATTGGAAAAGAATGCTGGCTGCTTCTGTTGTTTGGGGGTAGGGGAGCTGGATTTTTTCTGTTTTGAGGAACCAATGGAAGCTCAGTGATTTCATGTGGTTGTTTTTACTGACCTTTTGTCTTCCTTAAACGACAATTTACAGCCCCACAGCTGGTCACAGAGAGCTTCCAGTTGTGTTTGTGTGAGTGTGCAGCAGCTACTGGTTTGTGTAAATGTGAGCCCGTGGGGTGGGATCACAGCCCCAGGATGTGTGGGCAGGTGCTCTCTTAGCACCTTACTGTGAATACTCTGAGGGCTGGGCCGTTCATCTCCAGGTCAGCTCGTGGAGGGGGACTTCAGTTCCATTTTATATGTAACAAAGTCAAACTTGTGAGGATGTTGGAAGCTGCAAGACAAGTTCCCTGTGCTGGAAGGTTACCCCTTGGCACACCTCTGCCTCTGGACGTGGTGAGCAGCAGCTGTCCCATTCAGATTGAGTATTCAGCTGCCAGGATAATTGTATTTGTTGAAGGCTGGAGCTCGCACAATGTGATCCTGTTTGTCTTAAATGGGACTGAGAAGATCTCAACTTAACTTTATATTTTTCTGTATAGTATTTTGTTCCTATATTTTTATACTGTAAAAATAAAATGTTTATTATTATCAAATATAAGTGGTGCTGCTGTACTTTGAAAATAGGTTTCAGTGACATTCACTGGATGTCTTATGAATGTTACCAAGGGTTCCCTTATGCAGGTGAGGTTTCTCTTGCTTTGTATTATTTCCAGGTCACACTGAGCTTCAGACTGAAATAATGAAGGCATTTAGTGAATGAGTCCTCACTGAACCATCCTGATCCAGCCAGGTGAGGGGAAAGAAAAGGGTTGAGCAAGGTCAGGCTACACACATGGGATGTCTTTTAAATGAAAATAACTCACTGATATGAGAATTTTTGGCATTTTAACAACGATCAGGAACCTACAGGTTGGTAGAATGATATTGTGAGAAGGTCTCTGGTAACAGCTAAACCAGAAGGAGCAGGATGCTCTCTGCCATATTAGTACAATGAGCTTCTTGTTCTCAGCTATTTTGAGGTGTCATTTATGTTCTGTCAGCTCCAACCCCATCTTACCACAAGAAGTTTGGAAAGTTTTAAACATACACAGGAAAAAGAATGAAAATGTTTTGGTTTTCTAGGTAGTCCTTTGATTTTTGATTTTCTGGGTAACACTTGTTTTCTACTTTATACCACCATACAAGAATAAGAGATACAAACTTAAATGCTATTAAAATTATGGAAGATGACACTTTCACATTTTCAGTTTTCAAACCTAGAGTGTCAGAAAATTTTCAAAGATATGTGAGGAAACCTTGTGACAGTTTCCTACTCCCAAGTTTGCAGCGGGCTGTAGGAAAGCACACCTAACTGGTGTGCAGAAAGCCATCAGCATTGAGCACTGATAAAAGGTCAAATGTGTTAATTAAATATTTGCTCATCTCTGTCTGGAGTCAAAGGGGCAGATTTGGGATGGAAGGATGAGAGAAATCAGTGTCTCTGCATTGTGCAGGGCAGCTGTCATGAGAGGCTGAGCTGTTTTGCTGGTGTTTCAGGCATGAAGCCACTATGTGGCTATTTCTGCCTCTGTCTCTAGGAAGATTTTGTTATCGTGGTGCAGGGTGGCCCCTTGGCAATTCCTGTAGTAAATCTGGTGTGAGGTGATAGGTAAAGCCAAGCAGTGCTGTTGCTCCTGCAGACAGGGCTTTGCTCTTAGCTGTGCATGGGCATTTTAAAATATTTTTCTCCAGGCTATTGCAGGGCAGTACCTTTTTAAATTTTAGTTCCCATGAAAGCAGGCCTGGGGGACAGTGCAGTGCTGGCCAGAGCTGGCTGTGGTGGCTGCTTGGTTGGCAGCAATCCAGCCCCTGCTGCTCCCTGCCACGGTGTGGTGTTGGGGGGTGGCTGGTGGGGAAGAGGAGGCTGGAGTTGGACAGCTGTGCTTTCAGAGAAGGGCTGTCCTCCACATCTCCCTCTAACAGGAATGATCTGGTGTTAGACTGTGGTGATCCATAGAGTGAGGAAGCAGCCAGCTTCAAGCCTCCACATCAAGGAACTTTGCTGCCGTAGCACCTACCCTGGTGCTTTAGCTTTTGAAGGGACTCTGGTGAGATTTTGACAAATAATCAAAAATGTTGCAGATGAGAAAAGGTCATCTGCAAAGTATGAGCCTAGAAATGAGCACAGCTTGGTGTGTGTGTGTGCACACCAGGCAGGACAGGCCGGTTTGCTTTGCTCTGGCTGTACCCGCTGCTTCCTGGAGGGCAAAAAAGCAGCTACTTTGTGTTCCAAATCAAATTGGATTAAACCAAGGCAATGTAGCAAGTGAAACAAGCAGCTTAAACTGAAGCTTGTTACATGGAGGTAGCCAGAGCATCCCAGTGGGATTTCGTTTAGTTCTCCTTTTCCGTTTGTGAGGAGATGTGACAAGATTTTCTGCTTCTGTAGATTTGCATATTTTCTACCAAGGCAGTAAATTCCTTAAAAGACTCACCTTTCTGCTGGTTTGTGAAAGGGAGAATATGGGGAAAAAAACAGCTCATGGGGAAAAACCAGTTCAGCTGTCTTGCAGAGTCACCTGGAAAATTGAGCAGAGGGGGTCACAGTGCCTCAGCAGCAAGACTGCCCTCAGCCGAGCTGCTCTTGGCCTCTGTGAGCACTCAGGCATGTTGATGTCAACAGCTTCCCTCACTTATGATAACGATATTTATCAATGTTTATTTGCTCTTATGATAGTTAAAGATATTTAGATATACTGCTGAGGAGCAGAAATGCCTCCTGCTCATGTTACTTCTCTTTGCTGAAAGAGGTGGGCTGTGCTCGGATGGCAGCCAGAGCTGTGGTGCCCTGGTATTATGGAGCACTGGGTTCTGTGGGCCTGTGGGAACTGTCCTGGGGTGCATCAGGCACAGCGGCACCAGCCAGTCGAGGGATGGGATTGTTCTGCTCTGCTCTGCTGCAGCCTCAGCCTCAGTCCTGTGTGCAGTTTTGCTCACTGCAATATAAAAAAGCTATTAAGCTGTTAGAGAGTGTCCAAAGGAGGGAAAGGAAGATGGTGAAGGGCCTTGAGGGGAAGCCATATGAGGAGTGGCTGAGGTCACTTGGTCTGTTCAGCCTGGAGAAGACTGGGGGAAACCTCATTGCAGTTGCAACTTCCTCATCAGGGGAACAGAAGGGGCACTGATCTCTTCTCTGTGGTGACCAGTGACAAGGACCCATGCAAATGCCCTGAAGTTGTTTCAGGGGAGGTTTAGGTTGGATGTCAGAAAAAGATTCTTCACCCAGAGGGTGATTGGGCACTGGAACAGGCTGCCCAAGAAAGTGGTCACATCACCAACAGTGACAGAGTTCAAGAAGCATTTGAATGATCTCAGGCACATAGTGTGTCTCTAGGGGATGGTCCTGTGCAGGCTGATGATTCTTGTGGGTCACTTCCAACTCAGCATGTTCTGTGATTCTGTAAAAATAGCGCCTCTAAGTGCAAAAGAAACAGAAATTTGGGGATCTATGTCCTAGAAGGCTTGCTTATCCTTGAGACAAACTTTACAGGTAACATGCTCTCTCCAGCATGTGCTGGTCAAGAGAAAAGAAATGTCTCAAACCAATTTCAGTAATTATCCCACCCTGTGAAGCATAATTAATTTGAGGGTCCAGGGGCTTTGGTCTTGCAACAAGTCCAATTTGGTGCTTCCACTAGCAGCAGAGGTCACGGAACAGGGAGTGAGCCCCTTGTGCTTTCAATGGTGTCAAGCTGGCAGCAGCACTGAGTGCTTGGGAAAGCATAAGTGGGATTGGGAAAGAATTGTGGCAGGTTGGAGGATGGGCTGGAAAATTGCCCATATCTTTTTTCCTAATGATAGGTGCTAACTGCAACACAGATCTGCATCAGTATGGGGGGCAACAGTCTCTGCAGTTATGGCCTGGGGCTTCTGAGGGTTTGTGAGGCAAAGATGTATCAACAGCATCACTCTTTGGGGAAAAACACAAAGGTCATATCAGGATGAAACTTTGTGCCTGAGAGGCACAAAGCTCCCCTTGCACTCAACACTCACAGGGTTGTAGCTGAAATATTGTCTTCTCCTTGTCCACAGCTTCCTTGGAAGTTGAGTATTTCCATAGTCTTCTGCTTATTTCCAAATATGGATGAGCAGCAGGACTGCAGGACTCTGACCTACAAGAAAACCTGAAACAGTGAGGCTGAACCTGTGTGTGTCATGCAAATAAACCACCAAATACCAGACTAGGGTTGTTGCCTTAGACAGCAAGAAATAGCATTGAATGGCAGCTCGACTCGGCTCTCTGCAGCAGAATTTGTTGATGGAGAGGATTGACTGCTGGGAAAGGCAGTGCTGAAGTTTTGGGGGATGCAGAGCTTTGGAGGGAGGCAGCTGAGCCGGGCTGCATGCAAGGGAGAGGGCCTCAGGGCACTGTGTGGAGGCTAAGCTGGGATTCGGAACTGCCATATGGGAGCAAGCAGTCTGTATCCAATTAAAAATTGGAGCAACTCCTTTGCATGGACTGAGGAAGAACTTTTGTTCTCTCTGAAGTGGTGAGCTAGAGAGCAAGGACACTGCTGGGAAGGAGTGAGAGGTGTCCCAGCAGCTCAGCTCACCCTGGCCTCGCTGTGCAAAGCTGGGGGCAATGGGGTTTATTATTTAAGGCGATGAGACTGAAAAGTGCTGCCCACTACAAAAGCAGAGGACTGCAAGCTCATAATGCAACACCCAAAGGGTGAAAGCCTTGCTGCTGAAATGCTTAAAATGAGGCAATAAGGGAATTTCTGCCAAAGGAGAGGGGCTATAGTTGCAAGGAGCCACTGGGTTTATCACATGGGCAGAGATGTTGTTGTGCCCAAAGAAAAACCTCCTCCTTGTTTAACTCACTGTGTGGACATGGTAAGCATAGGGCTCTTTTATGAAATGCCTGTTTAACAGTGAGCAACACAGGATTAGTGAAATCTAAGTAAAATCTTAGTAAAACCTTAGTGAAATCTAAGGTTGGGAGAAGGCGTTCCTTGAGGAAAAAACTAGTCTCTGGAGATCTCCCAAAGGTGGAAAGAAGTGAGCTGTAACCCAGCTCCACTGCTCTGTTCTGTCTTCATCCTGTGATGGATGAAGGAGCAGAGCCAGCTCCTGCACTGGGCTAACTCTTCAAATAATTCTCACTAAACCAAATAGGCTGCCAAGCACGGGCTGGATTTTGCTGGCTTTTGTTTTCAAGTGTTCCCAGCTGCACAGCCCCTGGGTGCCAGCACAAAGCCACTTTCACAAGCACTGTGTCCCAGTGTGACATTCAAACACAAGAAGCATGGAGACTTTGCTCCTCCCTCTCCTGCCCTTGCCTTCACCTGGATGACATGGCTGCAGGTCGGTGGCCACACTGGGCTCAAGGTGCTCTGGTAGCTCCTGGATTGGGTGAGACAGTCAGAGGCATTCCCAAGAGAAGGGTTTCTTCCAGGCAGGATGAGGCAGCCTGGGGCAGGAAGGGAGCAGCCCTACAGCTCTGCTTCACACCACCTCACTGAGCCAGGGCACACCCGTGGAGCATCCTGGCATGCAGGCAAAAGCTTCTGACTTTGGCCTGATGCCAGCTTGTGCTGGGAAAACTCCTTCTGGAATCAAAAAGGAGGGGAATTGAGGTGGGATTCACCCCACCCCCCATTTCCATCTGCTGTTGGAAGCAAATCTGAGATTTGGGGGCAAACCCATCCTAAGAGGGTGCTGTGAGCTGGCCCAGTGAGATCCTGGCAGGACATCTGAAGAGCTGTGATTGCTGAGCTGGTGATGGACTTGTGTCCCACTGCTGCCACTGCCCCGACACTTGGACACAGTATTTTGTGACTGTGAAATTTTGGGTCTGGCTGGCTGCTCGGGCAAAGTGGGCTGCAGCATTCCCAAAACACTGCTCTGAAGGGGCTGTGTGGTTGCAAACACTCCTTTTAGATGATCCATCACCAAATTCAGCATCCAGTCTCCAGTTATTGCTCTAGGAAGAACTTGTGGATCCCATCTACAATGGGATCAGCCATTGTAGACCCTGTTTTGGAGACCTGATCACACCTACAGCCTATTTCTCTCCATTCCCAGGGACAAAGCCCAGAGCCACTATGGAGTGTGACATGCCAATTCCAACCCCCCAAAACAGAGTGCCTGGCACTGACAGCACAGGAGGTGCAGCCAACCCACCAACCTCAAAAATGAGCTGTCTCATGGCACCCCCAAAATGTGTTTTTCTGCCCTTGGTCAGCTCTCTGCTCCCTGCAGCTACCTCAGGGCTGGGCCAGGCTCTTGGATTTATCCCATCCCCTCCAGCCAGCCCTGCATCCTGCCCCAGGAGGGGCCAGGAGTGCATCCATGTATAGGCAGAACATCAGTCCAGCTGATAATTTGGCACTCAGCATGGAGAAATGACAGCAGGAAAGTTGAATTGTCAGCATTTTATTAAAGATTTGGGGTGTTTTTAGCAGCCAGTCAATTTTTTGTCTTAAATCTTACGTAGTTTCACTTTGGTCTTCCGTATTTTTTCTTCATTCTTTAGTATTTTTTCTTTGGGTTCCTCTGTTTGTTTGCTCTTCTGCATTTCTTCTCGGATCTCCTGTATTTTTTCTTTGATGTTCTGTATTTTTTTGTTGATATCCTGTACTTTTTCTTTGTTGTTACGTATTTTTATTTCATTCTCTGTTCTTACTTCATTCTTCTGTATTTTTTCTGGATTCTTTGGTATTTTAAATTTGTTCTGCTGTATTTTTTCTTTGTTCTTATGTATTTTATCTTTGAGCTCCTGTATTTTTTCTTTGTTTGTCCATATTTTTGTTACATTCTCTTTTTGTACTTCATTGTTCCTTTTTTCCTCTTCGATGTCTTGTCTTTCTTTCTTCAGCCGTATCTTCATTTCGTTCTTCCATATATTTTCCTTGATCTTCTCTATTTTTTGTTTGTACTCCTGTATTTTTATTTCATTCTTCTGTATTTTTTCTTTGATCTCTTGCATTTCTTCTTCAGTGCTCTTAATTTTTTCTTTGATCGCCTGCATTTTCTCGTCGTTCTTCTGTAATTCTTCTTTGTATTTCTGTATTTGTTCATCCTTGTCCAGACTTGGCTCGTCATCGAGGTCGCTGGTACTGTCATCCGCAAAGCTCAGTTTCCCCATTACGTCTCCTACCTCCTCAGTCGCTGGGCAGCCGAAGTGCGAGTGGGAAATGAGATTTCGGGCAGAAACTTCGCCTATTGGACACCTGCTGAGAGAGGCGCGGGACTGGCTGCCGCCTTCCCGGCTGGCTGAGCACGCCCAGGCTCGGCTCCTCGCGTTCCGGCACCGCCGCTGGCTCGGCAGTGTCGCCCTGCGTGGCTGTGGGGTCGCGGAGGCCGCTGAGGGGATCCGGGGGCCGTTGCAGGGCTGCGGGAACCGTTGAGGGGCTGCGGAGCGGCTGAGGGGGTGCGGGGCCGCTGAGGGGTGGCGGGGTCCCCTGAAAGGTTGCGGGACCGCCGAGGGGCTGCGGGGCCGCTCAGGAGATGCTGGAGCCCTGAGGGGCGGCGAGGGTCGTCGGGGCCGTGAAGTCGCGGTGGCCNCGTGGTGCGGCTCTGCTCCAAGCACAGCTGGGCCAACAACCTCGCCGTGCTCGAGTGCCTGCAGGATGTCCGCGAGGTGAGGGTCGGGCCCGGGGCCGGGCCGGGCCTGCCCGCGGCGGCGAACAAAGAGCCGGGTCCGCGCCCCGCCGCGCCGCCGCCCCGCGTATCCCTCATGGTTTGTGTTTTAAAAATAGGAGTTTGCGCTGCGGAGCTCCGTGAGGGGAGCGAGCTGCCTGCGGGGTGGCCGTAAGGGCTCCGGAGAGCAGCTCCTCTTCATCGGCACCTCGGGGCTCCGCGCTGCCGCCCGCGCAGCGCCCTCCGGGCAGGAGAG
>VXBC01012119.1:126224-212847 GCA_013399945.1 Ploceus nigricollis
GGTTTGTGTTTTAAAAATAGGAGTTTGCGCTGCGGAGCTCCGTGAGGGGAGCGAGCTGCCTGCGGGGTGGCCGTAAGGGCTCCGGAGAGCAGCTCCTCTTCATCGGCACCTCGGGGCTCCGCGCTGCCGCCCGCGCAGCGCCCTCCGGGCAGGAGAGTTCTCGGGGGGATGGCTTTGTGTTCTGGCTCTGGTGCCTTGCGGGGTTATTCGTTTCCAGAGGTCTGGGAGAGCCCTGCCCGCGTAGTGCTGAGTGAAGGCGCCGTGCTCGTAGCAGCAGTGACCTGAGATGTTTTTTTCACGTTCAGGTTCCCACCTTCGCCACGAACTCGGCTGCAGAGGCGGCTGCTTTCCAGTCCTCGGTTGTGCGTGTATGAAACTCGATATATATTTGTTAGACTTAGCTGACTTTATGGGGAGGTTAACGGGGCAGTCTGTGTTGCTCCCAAACACCTGTCGTGAGCAGTTTTAAGTTCAGTTCAAGAAAAAACTGAGTTGCCTCCTCCGAGTCTTCCAGCTCCATCTTTTCATTCATTCCTGGGCTCGTTTTGAAGCAGCCTTTGGGGGACGTGCCTTTAGTGAGCTGTCCTGGTCTCGAGGTCTGTGCGTTCTTGGCTTCTCTTGGCTGTAGAGTCCGGGAATGCCGGGCTGGGTCAGTTTTAATGGTGTTTTGTCCAATAGGGAATGCGATTAGGAAAAACCTGGGCTCATTTCTCATCCGTTTTTATGGGGACAGCAGATGGCAGTGGCAATGGTTACACCAATCAAAGGGAGTCTTGAACCAGTAAGTGTCAGTGATTACTTCTGGCTTAAAATGCAAAGCTAATTTAGATTTTAATCTAACTTCATGTTTTAATTTTGGGTGGGTAGTTAGTAAGACATTCGTGGTAGGTGTTTTAAATGAATCTTGCTGCAACATCTGTCACAGGTATGAAACGCTCCCATATGTCCTTTATGAATAACTTACCCCTTGCTGTTCCTTTCACCTGTCTGGGATCTTTTGGCCCCCTTTTAGGGAGGCATCCTGTCTGAGAGGATCTCGGAAGCTGACCTCACAGGCAGTGGCTCACAAGCTGCCAGCCTGCCAAAAAGGCAAGCTCTTGTTGTTCCTTTCTTTCCAGTTACATAGCCCCTCCCTACTCTTTTCACAGTTCCAGTGCTTGTTGGTTTTCTGCCATTTTAGTGAGGTGAACCCTTTTGTGGTCTAGTTTATCAGTTTTCTGCTGGAATAGTTTTGTCATTTTTCTGAGTTAAAGCACGGGGGGGCGGTGAGTGCAGGGCTGGTACACAGGGCTGTGCAGGGAGAGGGATAAGATCAAATCGAAGGTGAAGGAATGTTTTTGCTTTATTTTCAGCAAGTACAAACCCTTATGTTGGCTCTGCATATCTCCTGAGAACTCCACTCTTTGAATGTTATGTCTGCTTGTGGTTTTCCTTTTCCCATTCCTAAGCCTGCCTCGATGTCAGTAGTTTGCTGGCTGTTGGTCTTGTCTAGCTGTAGTGCTGCCTGATGTTCATTGCTGAAGGTGAATTTTTTGCTGGGTGACATCCCAGGCATCGACAGGACATCTCAGGGCTCTTTTGGATTGAGTTTTTTCTCTGAAGGTGCCACTCTGTGGCCTTGTCCTTATTTGTCTGTCAGTCTGCAAAGAGCACTGTCAGCTGGTCTTAACTCTCAGCAGTTTGCCCCCAGTAACACTGATGTGATGGGCTGCATCCTGATGTAAAGATGACTTCACAGGGTGCTGCTCTGAGAAATTAATTAAAATAGCTGACTTCTGTGTATCCCTACTGTTTAACACTTGGTATTTAGACTGTGAATAAAAGTCATGAGTTGTAAACATTGGGTAGCATTTCAGCTGATTGGGAATGGGATCAGATGTTGTCTCAGACGTTTCCTTTGCATTGGAGATGACGGCAGAGGAAATAAGTGATGTGTTGGCTGTTGTTGATATAACTTTTACTTTTGACTCTAGAGCATCTGACCGCTTGTTTGGACAATACCAGAAAAGTGACAATTACGTTTTAAAATGGGTGAGGATCTAGTCTGAGTCATACAGCCCACTTAAAACCAGTCAGGCTATAGTAAGTGGAGGTTTGGGGGAGATGTTTGGTGTGTGATGCTCTCAGTGAGGACAGTGTGTGGACACTGCTGCAAGTAGCAGGTAAGATTTTTAGATGCAGTTAGGCTGCAGAAGCAGCCTTTATTTCTCTAGGCGTTTAAGGTAGTCTTACTTTTCTCATAAAAAATGTTTCTCTAAAGTGGAGAAAATTCAGTTTGAAACTGGGAGTGTTGCTATGAGGATTATCTATTGATTTTTCTTAATGTGATACAAGTAGGCTAGGACACTTCTAAATATGAATAACCAGGAGAAACAACTACTTGAAATGTTCCTTTTGAGTCTATAAATTACAGAAAAAAGAGAAGGCGTGCTTGTTTCATTAGTCAGTATGAATGCAATCACATGGTTTCAATATCTGCTGATTTCTAGGAGTGGATGTCTTTGAAGTACGTCCTCCGTTGCTTTCACTGGGTAGTTCTGAATCTAAAGGAGCAGAAGTGTTGAGACAGTGGTTGACTGGTACAGGAGCCCAACTTGTAAGGCAAATGTTGAAAGAAGCAGTTTAACACAAATACTCAGTAAAGAACAGTCTGACACAAAGAAAATAGTAAAAAAAACCCCAAACTCCACACCCAAAACCCTACACAAATGAAAAAACCCACCCAAACCAAACCCCCAAATAGTAAATTTTAAAGTTTTGGTTTTGAGAGGTTATTGGTAGGCTCTCAATTTAAAGTATTATCAAAAGAGTTATTTAAGCACACAAAAATTTTTAGAATTCTTGAAGAAAAAATAGTCCGATCCCCAGACTGATATCAAGTACTTTTTACCACTGATTTTTCCACTGAGTCAAAGAAATGTTTAATTAATGTAGTGCAGAGTTCTCTTTCCTTTTGTAGTAGAAGGATGCTCCTTGATTGGAGAAGGAAATGGTCATGGTCAGAGCTACTCAGCTTAAACATTTTTGACCATAATCAGAAAATAGAATAAACCCCATTTTTTTGGGTGCATTTTGCAGATGAATTAACTTTGTTCTAGTTAGAAGTATTCATGCACTGGATATATTGCAGTTTTGAGTGACTTAAATTTTGTCATCAAGATTTTAATTATTATTCACATAATTCTGTGTCACGATATAAAAAGGGTAGAAAGGTGTAGTGTATATGTATATTTTTAAAAATTGTGTTCCAAAGTGCTTTTTTTCTGAAAGGATTCAGGTTACGAGCCTGTTTCTGGAAAGACTTCAGAGCTTGCATTTCACTGAACATAGGCTGCAGCCTTTAAGCCCTTTTTTTGTGGGTTGCCTGTTAAACTGATTTGCATGGTGGTTAAAGTATAAATAAACCCATGAAATATTAATATATTTGCTAGGTAACGATTTTTGCTTGATTAATGGTGATTTGCATTTGAAGCATGACCAAGTTGTTGAATTTGAGGTGGGAAACGTTAAAAGGGATGAAAATAATCTTATCCACTGTGGGTCTCTTATCTGGTTTACTAGTGGAGCATAATTTTACTTTTAGGACCTACATTACGTCTGGTTAATTGGTGAGTGAATTTGATACCATAATTGTTGAGCATTACCCTTGTAAAGATTGTGCAATATTTATAGCATGGTATTGTTCTGTATAACGTTAATGCATTAAAGGCTAAGTATTTTTTCTAAGATCAAACAGTTGTGGTTAAGATGGGATTAGAGATCAAAGTTTTGGCCTCCTGCTACTTTCTTCATCCTGAGTGGTTCCGTTTCTTTGGTAACACCTTTATGGCAAAGACAGGGTAATTGAGCCTTAATGCTCTGCCTTCTGGAAAAAAATAGGACTCTCCTAGTGTTTCAGATGGATTAAGAACAAAACAAGTTATCATGAAGGTTGTGTATTTCAAGAATAGTATTTTTCCTGTTATTTCAGTATTGTAGTTGGTGTAAAAGGCCAGAAAATTCATTTGGTGTGACTTAATGGGCTGAGGAGTGTGTACCATTTGACAGGCTGGGAACTGTCATATTTCTTCCATTTAAATGTTTTATTCCTCACTCTGTGTGTACCTGAGCTCCTTAAGTGATCTGATAAAATAGTGTCAGTGAAATTACTTGTTTTAAAATGATAGCTGGAGAATAGAAACCAGACAGTAATGCATGCTTGGGGTCTTCATCTTTTTGGGTTATACTGTAATTGTAGGAAAAGTTGTGTGTTCCCAGTCGTTGTCCTGGTTCTCTAGTGTGTCTGCCTTTTTGGTGGATGGATTGGAAATGTAAAGGCTTCCCTGAATCTTTTTGCTTGCACTGAGGTAGATGAGTGTGATCTGTCACAGTAGCTCATTTTACTTTATTTTTCCTCTTTTTATCTCCCTAATTGATTGAGTTCAAGGTCAAAGGTTTTGTTTGATTTGACATATGACATTATCTTACATTTGAGCACGTACTCCTGTTATTCCATCTTTGTTTTCCCGTGCACAGGTGGAGGCTGGCATTTAAAGTTCCCTTTTTGAGATGTCTCATTTGTAGCAGCAAATGACTGGTTACCTGTCCAGAGCTCTAAGTAATTGAGGGCTGTGGATTAAACATAGCGTGAGGTTAGGCTAGTTCTTAGGAAATGCAAGTGGTGAAGACACTCCTGGCAGGGTTGACCATCTCCTTCAGCACTTATGGGTTTTTTCCCCAAAATCTCCAGGCATTCTCCCTGGCCTTCAGGTGAGGTGTTTTAAGTAACTGCCTGTTTAAGTTTTGAGAAACTGCCTGTTTCTTGGGTTGATAAGTCCGTGGTTGTGGGATGGAGGCTGTTCTGGTTCTCTAATCATTACTATTGCAAAGGAGCAGGCAGTTAGTATTCCAGTGGTACTCTTGCAGTGCCTACAGCATTATCATCTGGTTCAGATACCAACACTCAAAGAGTTGGTTTTTTTAAAGTCAGTGATCAGAAACCTGAAGGGTGTACCTTAAGCCTAGCCAAGGGCTTTGCTTACATTTTCTGTTCTTTCTAAGGGATATTGACCTGGTGATCATTCACAATCTGAAAAGGACACAGGAGTTTAAGAACTGCTACGTTCCTGAGAAAAATAAAAGGAGAATTTTTACCAATATAGTTGGAGTTGAGCTAACTTAAAGGAAAAATATGTTGCAGAGATTGAGTTAATTATTGCTCTGTGACTTGGCTCTATGAGTTGAAGCCTGTGACATCTGAATTAGAAATTTTCAGATACAGTTCTGTCTTAAATGGAATTTAATGAAGAATTTACAATGCTTTGTGGTAGATGCAAATTAATTTGAATGGTGAATATAGTCCCTCCTGCTTTTAAAATTAATGAAATGGAAGACGGACTATCCAAATCAATGTAAGAGAATGGCTGGACCTAGGAGAAAGGATTGAGATTATTAAGTTTTGAAAAACACATGAGCAACAGGAAGGCAAGGAGCACAGAAGGTTTTTCTCCTGAGGCTTGGCTTCTTACCCGAGATTAGCTGCATTTTTGTTCTGTGGTTCTCTTTTTCCCTTGTGTTTGGATAGTGTAAGCCCAGTTTCCTCCTGGCTTTTGTAAAAGTAAAATACTAAATATACTTTAAAAGTTTGATTTGTTTTTAGGTTGGTTACTTTGGCATCAGCCTTTGGCTTCATCTCAGGATGTAGCAATATTTAAAAGTACTCTTTTCTTCTAGCTGAAGCCATGTGTGAGCTGAATAGAGGGGGAGATGGTCTCTCTCTTGTTCCAGGTGCTGGACTGACTGTCTTGTGAATAGAGCATTGAGTACAGGTTCTTAGTCCTCCATATCCTTTTTCTTATCAAAGAGAGTTATTTTTGCAAGTTTTTTTTTGGGGGAAGTGGATTTGTTTTTCTTAATTCTGTGCTGTTCTTGGCAGGCTGGTACTTGTGGTAGCTGATTGTATATCAGTTTGACCTGGGATGTTTGGCTCAGTAAAAGAGATTATCTTACAGGTCTGCTTCCTCCAGCAAGCTGGCACTGCTGGCCTGCTGCAGCTCTGCATACCAAGGAGAAAAGGAGTGGAAATACAAGGGAAGAAATAAAGTTTGATGCAGGCTGTGCAGCCTGGGCTTGGCTCAGGGTGCAGTGAGAAAGCCATGTTAGGGGGAGGTGATTTCCTGAGCCAAATAGCTGGATCTATTGAAAAGCAAAGACTCGATCAGTTGTTACAGTAGAGACAGGTACAGCTAGGCTGTGCTTTGCACTCTCTCCTTCCCTTGTACTGGAGGAAAGGAGATCTCTCTGGTGCTGCTTTGGGCTATCATGGTTGGAACAGAATGTTTTGAAAAGGGATTATTCTTGGCAAATAAAGTGCTGTATTTGTTTCCTAGTACAGAGATGACTAGGTGTTCTTTATAGTGTAGCTTTCCTGCATGCATGCACCACTTTTCCAGTGGATTCTGCTTCTTTGGTCTTGGGAAAATGCACACTTGCTTTGGAAAAAGCTTTGCAGTTACTCTTCCTAATAATATACCCCAAAGAATTAGAGGAATAAAAGGTCTAGGTAATTGCCTTTTTATTTGAAATCGTGCTTTAAAATAGTTTTTTCTTTTTGATCTTCTGACTAATTCAGTTTTAAAGTCTGTGAAGTTGGTTGCTATGGCACTAGAATTTTTCAATTCTGTTAGCTGATAATTTTCTGTTATCATGGGATACCTTGATTTTCTGGATGCTCAGTTTATCAGTATCCATCACAGTGCATTAGGTGAAGAGCAGAGATCCTATTTTCCCTGGTTGCCAGCTTGTGGCATAATTGCAACCTTTTTTCATCAAGACAAGAGATGAAAACCCATCCTGTTCCACTTCTGAGCAGGGGTGACATTCATGAAAACTGTCCTGGAGTGCTGGTGTCTGAATGTCTGCAGCTCTGAGCTGAGGAATCTCCTTCAGGAGTCAGAGGTGTCTTTTTTCTGTGCTGTCTTTAGGGGTTTTGTGCATGAGTTTATTTAATTATTTTCCTTTAGATAAGTGTGTCTTGTAGATCTTACAGCTTTGTGAGCTTAGATTTCACCCGTTAGCATTAGAGTGCATTTCTTGTTTGTAATGTCTACAATTTTGCCTTAAACTGAACACCTGATGCCTTTAGTAACAGTAGGCTAAAGACTAATGGTACACATGGTATGTCCCTTTTGCCAGGTAACACCATATGGAAAAATGACCATCATCATACAGGACAGAAATTACTATATGCTGCATTTGTTTTTTTTTTTTTTTGCATCTTTACCTGAAGCAATGCATTGCTGAGAATTGCTGACGTGGCAAAAGGTAGTTAATGTAATAAGTTTTCCTGGTTTCTCTACATACCTGGAGTATTTTACTCCTTTCCAATTAGTGGTAGAACTGTGTGCTTTTCTTTGAAAAACTTCTTGTAGTTTCCTTAGTTGATTCTCAGGAGTTTTGAATCTCTTTTAGAGAATGCGAGTGGTTATGCTGATGTAATTAAGTACTTATATGTAACAGTGTGGGTTAATACCAAATAGCTCTTACAGCCCTGCTATGCAAAATCAATCAGGCAAATGTGCAGTCTTTTGTTAAAAAAAATAATGACTAGCTTAATCTGGTAGCAAGTTTGCTGTCTAGATCTTTTGAATCTTAATAGGAAGCTCACCAGCCTTCATCATGCTCAGTAGTTTGCTAATTGAGGCTTTCTTTTCTACACTGTTCTGTTATTGCAGGGTAAAATACTTTGCACCAAGTGAACTGCAAAACAAACTCAGCAGAGCATGCATTCTTCTAAGTGTTGAAGTAATTGCCCTACAAAAAGGTTTTGATAGAATTAAACAAAAGACAACAAACCCAAACCTGCTTGGCTTATAGACTTTCTGTGACAGTCCAGACTTGATTTGGGCTGAGTCAACTTTTGTTAGGCTGTTCTCAGCTGAGTTGAAATAAGATCTGGAAGAAGCTTGCAGTAAGCTCTTTCCTTATCAAGTTGATTTTTAGGATTATATCTGTCTCTTGTGGCCTATGTATGTCACAAAATCAGAAAAATTAACTGCTTTCAAGGAAAGTCACTGCAATGCTGCAGTTGTCATAATTTGCAACAGGAATTGTTCATGAGACTGCAGTTCTTCAGCTGTGTTCACAGTGATCTAAACAAATCACTATTAATGTGTAATCAAAATTGTCTCCATCTATACAAGGCCCTGATTAACTGCAGGTGCAGAGAACTGTTGACTCTAGTTTTATTTGTCAAGCATTTTGTTTTGTTATTCACTTAGGACATTGTGTTGACTTGGATGCTTTTTCTGCGATAGGATTATAGAGCCATAGGGTGGTTGGAAGGGAGCTTAAAGCTTGTCTCATGGACATGGACACCTTCCACTAGATCAGGTTACTCCCAAGTCCCTACATGATTCCAGGAATGAGGCATCCACAAATTCCCTTCAACCAACAGCCCCAATTCGTTTCTTGACTTTTCCTTTTGAACTGCTTCTAAGAACACACTATGTTTTTTGCTTCAATATCTGAGATGTGTGAGGGGTGAGGTGTTGGATCTCTCAGTGTGACACAGGTATTCAAATTTGTGTTGACATCTGTCTTAACTTTCTGAAGCCTATAGAGCTGACTCTGCAGCAGAGGTCAAAGATTTTGTGAATGTAGTAACGTTGCTTACTTTTTTACCTGGAGGCTTCCAGGCAGTGATCAACAGCCATCTTCAATTGTTTCTGATCAGTTGTGTGAAGCAACACCAGGTTTTAAAGCTAAAAAAAAAAAGAAAAGGCTGAAACAGTTTTTTATGTTGTAAATCTTTCCTGCATTTTTATGAAACAGAGTACTGGAATGGGATTCCCATGGTGAATGCTTGTCCTGTCTCTAGGAATCAGCTGGGAAGGGGTGCTTCTAGGGGACATTTCCCTCGACTGATTCACATCTCTGAAGATGTACACTCATTTTAATGTTACTGTTAATAGCCTTAATTAGATGTATATGTCCTACTAGCTGTAGGGATTATGGGATTCTGTACTTCCCTCACAGAATACAAAGCTTTGCAGTGTTTCATATTTTTGCTTTGTGGTCTGTGCTGTAGCAGGCATACACATATGGTGAACCATCACTGATAATAGTCTCACCTCTGACTCCAGAAATAGCAGCACTGTGTCGGGCAGAGTTGTCTGGAATAACGCAGGGTTTGTTTCAGCTCAGGCACTCAGCAGTGTGGCTTGAGCTTGTCCACATCAAATCCTTCTCACGTGCTCTGAGGCTATATTGGCTTCCTTTCCATGAGCAACTCACAGGTAATGCTTACACAGAGAGGAAAAACATACAGCAAACCACAAACTATAGGGTTTTTTGTTTCCCTCCCCTCCTCCAGGCATTTTCGAAGACTTCCAGCATCCTCTTGTATAAAACCATAGTCTAAACTTGTTCTGCTAGGGAGGGTGCTGATGGAATTTAAATTCTTCTCTTTGTATGTCAGGTCTTCCCAAAGTAATTTCCCCAAATACTTTCCTCCCTCGAGGTATTCCACTGAAATCCGTCATAACTTTGTGATGCTCTCCAAGATTATTTAGTGAATGTTATCCTCTAATGTCATTTTTACTCACTAGGGTTCACAGTATCTTAGAATACTTTGAAAAGACATTTTCTGAAAACTTTCTAAGAATGCTGGAGAGCTCAGGTAAGGCTATGTGGTGCTGGCATGAAGCCGGGAGGAGGATTCAACTTGAATTTCTGTGTTGTATAGTTAGAAGAGAAGATGAGAATTAGTGCTTTAGTCACTTAACCTGCTGGGTTTTGTCCCACCACAGCTGTGTTATCCAGTGTGGTGTCTGGATTGGTTTAGGGAAAATGGAATAGCCAAAACGTTTCTATTGCTTAGAGTTGTACATCATTAATAACTTTAAATAATATGGCAGCATATTGTTACCATCTTCAAGTGATCATTTCTTGAGAGATGGAGTTTGATCTCTGACTGTAAACACGTCTGCTTTGCCTGCTGGGATCGCGGATTTGGAATTGGGATCTCGCCTAGGAGATCAAAGTTTTAGGTTAAAAAACATCCCTTCTTTAAACCTAATATGAAGCTATTTAAGCAAGAATGGTAAAAAAGGAAGATAGAGAGAAGGTAGCAGAGTAGCTTAGAGGCTATTAGACATTACAATATTGGAGAACCTTTGTATATCTTAAAATCTTTGTCTCAAGTTTTAAGGCAGAGTATTATTTCATACACCATGATTGTTATGATTTTAAATTGGGCCAGAAGAGTCTTTCTGAACTGAACATTTTTCCTCAGGAGCCATTTAAAATAAACTTGTGGAGGCTGGCTTATATTATGATCCACTACTTTGGGAGCCAATGCTGCTGAAAGTACTCCTAAATAGCCCTTTTGGGCTTTGTTATGGTTTTCTAAGTTCTTTCTTTGTATGTTACGCACTTTTTTTAGCATTAAAAGCTGTAAAAATATGTCAAGAGATCATATTTGAAGAGTATCTAAAATATTGCCTCAAAGCCATCAAAACACTGCACATGAGTAAAATTTGGGCAGTGTGAGTACAGTGCTATTTGCTCTTACATTTGTAGAGCTCATTGCTTTGTTTCACCTTCTTTTGTGGTTTGATCCATTGGTAGCACTTCACACCTGAATCCAGGCCTTCAGCAATGAGCTTCCTTCTGATGAATCTGAAGCCATATGGGCAGGGAAGGTGCATAGGATGTTAGAAGATGAGCATCTTTATCCGAGGAGGTTGGGGCAGGTGGAGAATTGAACAGCACAGCTGCTTCCCCAGTCATGAAGCCACCTTGAAGCAGAGGGAAGGACAGTGTCAGGGTTATTCTCTTCTAGAAGCTGCTGTCCAGAAGCTTAGAAGATCCAGCTACAGGCAGACAGTGCTCTTTGCCATTGTTTTCCAGCTGGGACTCTTGCTTCTCATAGGATACTAGAGCAGTAGGCTTGTGTTGAGTATCTGAGCCTGTAGCCATCATTAACAGCTAAGGTGGACACTGTTCTTGTTTGGTTGTTGTTTGTTTTAGCTTGGAATTTTTCATATCATTCAAATGAACAATCCAAAGCTATGCTAGTCAAGTCATCTAATTAAGACTTTCCAGAGCAAGGTACAGGAACAATCATTCCAGCTTGTTCTTGTCTGGAAAGTACATATTTTCATAGACATAGACTGTAATATTCCTGATAACACTGATAAAATCACAGAATTGGTGGTGATGGTGAAAGCAGTAGCTAGAAAAAAAAATCGTGTTGCAGAGAAACAAACAAGAGACTTTGATTAGAATTTCTTGGATCTCATAGCATATTGCCGGGATTTTGACTGTGGAAGGATTTATCTTGAAGTTCCAAAGTTTTAAGTTGGATGTAGTAACAACAGAAGGATGGTGCCTTTCCTTGGAAGAGGTACATGATCAGGTGAAACTTCAGAATAACAATGACTTGGAGAGTATAGAAATCCTTTCTGTCCTGGTGTTCCAGGCAGTGGTAGTTGTTAGCTGCTCCCTCACTACAGCACATCTTGCACCTTGCTGTGAGGATTGCCACAGCCCTGGTGTGAGCAGGAGAACAACTTCCACATCAGTTATTATTTCTGTGGAGTTACCTGTAGAGCCATCCAGTTTGCCTGGATGAGAAGTGTGTTAGGATCCTGCAACACTTTGGGAGCTGCTGGTTCAAATAACTGTGCTTTGGTTTCCTGAGCTACAGTACTTGGCAGCAGTGGAATGGTGTACAGGCTGGGAGCGTGGGCTGGCAGCGAGTCTGTCTCCCTGCCGTGAGCAGAGGTGAGCTTTGGTTGAGTTTGTTGTTTTTGCTTTTCAGCATGATATGTTCCCTAACAGTTGAGTTTTGCCCCTCCAGTCTTATGAGTAGCATCTCTTCTTAATCCTGAGCAGATTGCATTGTTTTTTTTAAATTAGTCTCTCACCTGAATGATTCTATAATTCTTTGTTTGTTCTTCCTTACAATAAAAGATATGAACACGTTTAACATTCACTTGCAAGACTTGCTGTATCAAAAGATAACAGGACACTGTGTGTCAATCTGAGTTACTCAATGTTCCACATACTTTCTTACAGTCTGTTGCTAGCTTTAATCCATGGAAAATGCTTTGTAAAAATATGGAACAGTTTCTTTTGCCTGTAGCATCTCAGAGTCTTAAAAACATTGTGGGATTGAAGTAGTGCTTCATCCTTCTTTTAGAGCAAATGTGCTGCATATTTTAGTCCCAAAGGAATTTTAGGACTAAAAGAGTAGTAATATGCTATTTCTCTACGAAAATGCCTGAGGCTCTCATGAAACAGCAGTGTGGAGTAGGATGTTACTGACCTGAGGAATGTATTTGTTCTTAGTTTTGATATTCACATGCCTGGTAAATATTTAGGATTTGATTGCCATAGGTATTCTTATTTGCAGAAAACTGCAACTCCTCCTTTTAATGCGACAGAGATACTCTGGGAATAGTTGTGGAGGAGGGAAGGGGCACAGGCAGCTTGTCCTCAAATTCTCTAGACTATGTGTCTTGCCAAGTTTCTGGCAAATGTTTATGAAGTTGCATGTAACCTGCAGCAGTCAGTGGGTCTACTTGGGAGTGTAAGAGCCTGAGGTACATGTGTGATGAATACTGCTCATGACTTTGGGAATTCTGCAATGCTCCCTTGGCTGTAACACTGTGATTGCATTTGGGTAGTTTTATCAATGAAACTCCCTGTTGAGAAGAAAATGCTTGCTGAGGAAAGCAACAGATAAAGTTACCAAAATAACCTTTGCTCCCTGGAGAGCTGCTGGAGGAGGGAAGAGTCTTGTCAGTCACACTTGGATTTGAATAACATGACATAACATCCTATCAAATGGTTTAGAGTGAATGGAGCAGGGGGGCTGCACTTCCAGTCCCTCAGGCTTGCTTTGTGTTCAGAGCTTGGTTGCTTGGGTAGGATGTGTGGGATTGAAATGTTAAATTAAGTGTAATAGTTTTAAATCTTGACATGTGTCAGGCTTGTCCAAGATTAAATAAATTGAGTGCAGAACTAAAATGATGTGCCTCTCTTAGGTGGATGTGCCATAGTTGGATAATTGGTACATATGTGAGTGGGGCCCAATTTTACATAAGGTGTTTGATTTTTTTGCAGAATGCCCTAGTGAACCTGAATATATTTTCTTCCTCTGAACTATTAAACAAATTGTGAGTTATGTGTTATTTTTTTATTTCTTAAAAACAAAAAGACTACCCAGTTGACTTTATTTATGCTGTTTGACCATTTAATTTTTTTTGAGGACTGTGTGTCCTAAATGGTGATTTTGGTGGGTGTTTCAAATAGCTTATGCTGTAAATCTGAGGCAGTACTCTTGTAGAGAGCAGAGGCAGTGGCTCTGTCTGCAAAATGACATGAAGGACTATATTGGTCCATCCAATTCAGTAGTGAGTTCTGTGGCAGGTGGGGAATATATTCTAGAGATGTGTCAGCAGTTAGAGCTAAAATTGCCCTTTGAGGATTTGGGATTTCCCTATTCCCAGAAGGAAAACCAGCTTTAGCTAAGATATCTTTAGTAACAGTCTTTCTTTTGTTTGTTTAGGGAGTGAGCTGACCTGTCTGGTCACTCATCCAGAAATGTTTCAACATAAGTTTCTGAATGAGGTGATCAGCTCTTCTCCTGGGAGTGATTCCTCTGGATAAAATGGTGTGTGTTTGCTACAGCTTTCAAGTATTAGATGCAACTCTTGCAGCCTAAGATCTTGCTGCAGTGGTTTGGAAACAAATGAGGCAAATCTATTTGGTCACAGAGCTTTTCTCTGTTCTAATGCTCGTTCTTGAAAAAGGGATGGTCTCAAAGATGTATTTTGCAGGTTTGGGGAAGGAGTGGATAGCACTGTGTTTCAGCTGATAGAAAATTTAGTTTGTCCTCTTCTAACGCTGCACACCATGGCATTCAGTAGTGCTAGTAATAATATGGGCCAATTGTATGTTTATTTTAGGCTTTTCCTTTCTGAACCAAGTATTTTATTTATCCTGTGTCATGGCAAGATGATTAAAAGCTTCTAATGAACTTTTCCTGGAGGTTTTTTGTGCTTTTACTAATGCCTTGTTTGTAAGGTCAGCATTCCCTGGAGGTTTGCATGCCTCAGCCAGTCCTTGATACAGGTTTGTTGCTCATGTCCCGCTTTTTATGCTGTCTTTGTGATGTGTTAAAACCTCTGCAGAGTGCTTTGAGAGAGCATTCCTGGGAAAGCCATGTCTGGCTTTATTCTGTCATGCCTTGTGACACTCCTAGGAAGAGTGTTTTCGGGAGAAGCTGAGCTGTGATGGCTTACTGGCTAAGTTGGGCTGCTTCAGGTGTTCAGCTCTCTTAAGGTGAGGTTAAGAGTCTTGGAGCTGAGTGGATAGAGAAAAATCCTCTAAGAAAGCACGTTAGCATGAGCACCCATACTCTGGAGGGGAAACGAGGCGTGGTGTTAGGATTACGCATTGCGTGTTACCGTCATAAACCATGGTGATGGGTAACAGTTGGATGTCTGGGCACCTGATGGAGTGAGCACTGATCTGACTTAGAAGCAGATTAAATTCAGGAGCAATAAGTTTCTAGCAGTTTTCTGCTTCACTGCTAAAGGCTGCTGCTCCTCTGTCCAGGGCAGCTGAACAAAACAACAGCTTTTGTTCAGGGAAATTGGGAGGGGGTTCCAGCGCACTTGAATGTGAGTGCCGGTGCTTAGGAGTAGCTTCAAGTGTTTCAGTAGTCCCTGCTCCAGATATGCTCATCCTTGGAGAGATTTGAACAGTGTCAACTCATCCAAGTAAAACCTGGGTGGCTGAAGGTGGGAGGAGCGTGGTAGTAAAGTCAAAGAGGAGATGTTTCATTTCCATGTAATGAAAATAGGGCAAAGACTTGGTGAACCTTGATGGGAAAAGATGTCTGTGTTACAGGAAACTGAGCTTAAGGGGGTTAAAATTTGTACCTGGGGCATGTGGCTGGGTAAATTAATTCAGATTAAATATCTAGGGAAGCTAATGAAAACATGTTTTAATGAACCCTGGCTAATTACTCTATTTAAAGTTCTTGATCAATACCCAGGAGATCTCAAACTGCTTGCAGATTGTTTTTTTAAAAAAACCTGCACATATATGTATTTTAAATCTTCTGTATAAAATCAAAACAACTGGAGTCACTTGCTTTGTAGACTTGTGGTTCTTCAGGGTTGTGTAATATTTGGAGATGGTCTGTAAATTAAAGCTGAAGACTTCAGCATTTTCAAAAGTATTAATTGTGAATTTTCAAGGGGAAGTGGAAAGGAATAAACGGGCTTAAGGGAGCAGATACTAGGACAGAACAGAATTTCTGGAATAATCTATGGTGTGAGAGTGTGACAAGGCAGCTGGGTGTGGTTTTCTCAGAGAGGAAAGAGTTCTTGTAAATACTTGCTGGTGCAAGTGACCTAAATAAAGACCACCTCTTACTCAGAACCTTCATTTTCTTCAGAATACTGTGTATGAATTTCAGTGGGCTCAACATTAATATTAAATAGAAATGTCAGGCAGGCAGCCTTACCCTGAAGGGATAAACTACTGTCTTTAAATTGGTTCATATTAAGGAAGTGGGGATATGTTTAGTCTTTTCTGATTGAGCTAATTAGCAAAACTGCATTGTGTGTTCATAGTTAATACATCCCTATGTGTGCAAATGGATAATGAATGCATAACCAAGCTTAGGAAAAGTAGCTCTACAGCAAACAACCTGCAACACTGTCTCCTTGAGGCTTGTTTCGTGCATTCTCCTGGTGTTGTGTGACAACTGCCAAGTCTGTCAGACAGATGGATTTTATTCCTGTCTGTACTCAACCCAGTGCAGCTTTTGGTCTCCCCTTGGTAGCAACACTGATTGTATCAATGGAAAAGTATCTTTGCACCCTGCTTTGACTGGCGTAGTGAGGGACTGGCTGTGCACAGGAAGGCTTCAGCAGCTGTCAGATGCACTAATGCTTAAAGCCTTGCCCTCTTCCTGTACTTTGGTGGCAAAGGGGTCCAAGAAGCAGTATGATCCTTGAAAAAGGAAGTTAGGAGCCTAGTGATCTCATTAAGGGAACCCCAGGTAGTGTTCTCTGTATTGATGAATGTCAGGTCACACTAACTTAAAACCCCACGTTGTAGGTCTTGATGAAGATTGTAAAACCTCACAGGCTCCCACTGAAATGATTTAGTGGTTAATGGGCCGACTGAATGGATTCTTTGCCCAGGAGCTTTTCAGAACTGAAACTGGCAATTAGTTTGAGGAGCCATTTCTGAGGTATGAACAGTGTGCTCAAAAGCTTTTTAATTACATACAAAATTTGTTATATGGTAGAAAACTTGAGATGGAAATTGTCACTTGCAGCCAGAGAAACCAGAGCTCAGCTGGGTCTTGAACTTTGGAAGAGGGAAGTTCCTGGAGCGGGCAGTGAGCAAACAGGGGCAAGGGATAACACAGAAATCATGGGACTTTGTGGCAGAATCCTGGTTTTCCCCCTTTTACAGAAAACCAAACACACCCTTCTCATAAATTTGAGATCCACCATTCTGTGCTATCTGAAAGCTGCAGTTGTGTAATGTTGTTTTAGCATACTGTTTCCTTGAAGTTCTTGGAAAGATCATGAGATTGAAAAGTAGCCAATAAACATGGTTCTCCATATTTCTCCAGAAAAGAGTGGGAAAGTTGGAATGTTATGCTTTAGTGTCATTGTAGGGCTGGTTTTCTGTTCTCTTATCTTCCATTTAATGTTGTTGCTTTTGTGCCTAACTCTTGTCTGCTTTGTTTCATTGCTGATACATCTCTTGTTTAAATAAGGAAAAAACCCCTGTTATATTATCAAGAGATTGCTCAAGCATGACTAGAGATAAAATTAACTAACAAGTCAGTTCTCTGTGCTTTGAGGAGCGGCTTCAGATGATGGCTCGCATTCCTGTACTGAAAATGACCTAAGGCAGTGATATAAAAAGACAGGGGTGGGCATGGGATATCAGCTGGAGTGAAACCTTTCGTCCAGTGGTGGATATGAAGGGACAAGATCTAACCTTAACCAGAAAATGTCTTTCTTTGTATGCAGAAGTTTAACAGTTCTTTGACAATTACCATTCTTCAGGGTTTTCTGTGCTCGTGTGTAGTGCCCACATCTCTGCTCTGTGAAGATAATTTCATAGAAGAGCAGAAAGAGGACGGAAAAGAAAACAATTTCTATTCCTGTCCCTTGTTTTTCCATGTGGAATGCATTGGAAAATTGTTTACCTGGAATCATTGGTTAATTGGACACTGGTGAGGATTGTTTGGCCCTGATAGCCAATGGTATGCACCTGTGTCTAGACTCCCTCCAGAGAGGGAGTCACGAGTTAGTTACAGGGACAGTAGTTAGATATGATAGCTAGAAGTAAGATGTAGTTTTAAGAGCTCCTCTTTAGATATATAATAATGTATTGAAATATAGTTACAATAATAATAAAATATTCAGCCTTCTGAACTAGACTCAGCATCATCTCTTCCCCGCACGAGCCAACCGCAACACTCGTGCAATTCAAAGCCAGTCTGGCTTGTGGCCTTTATGGGGCCTTTATGAACAGCCTCAGTAAATGATTATAATCACAGTGATTGTTTCCTGCAAATCTTGTTAGTCTCCAGCAAGAATGTGGGGTTTCTAGCTGCTGGGTTTACTGATTTTCTTTTTTTTTTAATACCCTTTTCACCTCAATTCTCCTGGAATTTCTGAAGGCAAAGAAGCTGCTGTACAGCTGTGATCACATCAAAGCCTTCAAGTATACCAACAAATCTTTTGAGAACAGACAAATGCGTTCAGTAGTTTTACTGCAGTGAATTCCTAGTGTAGATCCCAAGCACTGGCTGAAGGATTTTTTTCTCTGTGTGATTTGGTGTCTGCTTGGATTTCCAGTGGCAACTGCTGTGCTGGTGAAAAATGATGTGTCTACTTGATGTCTTCCTTGGAAACATGTAGAAAAGGCCATAGCCATTCAGACTTCCTAGGAACAAAAGTGATGAGTTAGCACAGTAATAGTATCTGCTTTTCATCCTTTACTGCTTACTTTTCTGTAGATCTGTGGCTAATAATATTACAGAATTTTACATTTTTCCTCAACCTCTTAGGTAGTTGAAACAAATGCTTTTTTTATTAATGGGTCATCTATTGGCAGTTGTATCCATTGATGTAAGTATTATTAAAGATGCAACACAGCTGGTGTCCACAGGTTGGTATATTGATGATTGTGTTCAGATATCTGCTTAATTCAGTGTTAACACCAGATGTCTGGATGTGTCGCTGTGTGCAGACTCCTTTGCCGGTTGTCTGCAAGTAGTTCAAAAGTTGGTGCTTCTTAAAATCAAAGAACCTTGCAGCCAGCTCAGGTGGTATAAAATTATTTTCTTGAATCTCACAGCAACTTTACATTCTCTTGCAATTCTCTTGTTATTGTGGACCACATCTTTGAGCTTTAGTTCATTCAACTAGTCTGTGTTTGCATGCAATATTTCCTTTGCTGGTTTACGAGGAGCCTCTTGTGCCATGTCCTGTTGCTGTGCTTAGTTAAGCCAGTTGAGCTGCTGGCAGGACCAGGCTTTGAACTGAACTCCTGATGGAGCAGCAGGTTGCAGGGTGGACCCAAAACTTTGATCGACCTTTAACTTGGACAGCCCAGCTCCTCAGACAGTGGCGCTGGTGATGGTGTTCAGGATGAACAAAGATGGGGATGTGTAAAGAGTGGAGCAGAGTGGATCCTAGAGCCTGGTTTGAACTGTACTTCCGTGTGTGGTCTCCAGAGCAGCATCCAAGCCCTACAGGCAAAATGGTCAAGGAGCTGGGCAAGACTTCTTAGATGAATCTTAAACACTTGAGAGTGCCTGTTAGAAGCACAGTTATACATGAACCTCAGCATCTGGAAGTCTTTATTTGAGTCCATCAGCTTATGGGTATCCTGAAAATTGAAGATAACAATATAGTGTTAAAATGAGGTAGAGCCTTGTAGTAGTATTGCTGTCTGTTTTGAAGTAATGTGAAAGTTATTGTCTGATAATGTCAAGTGATCAGTCTTGGAAGTTCTGGAGAAAATTAAATGATTTCTCAGAAGCTGAGGTGCCAGTGAGTCTAATGTATGACAAACAGCAGCCGTAATTCAGTTTTATTAGGCTTGGCAACATAACACCTCTACAACTAAGCTGAAGGGGCATTTGATTTAAACATAATACTCTAAGTATTAGCATATAAAAGAAGATTCAAAGAGAGAGGATGCTGTAGAATATGTTTCCAGGAAGTTAAAATGTCCGTAACACCTTCTTTTCTTGCTGCCTCCTGTCTTCTTAATCCTGCCACTGCCAGTGAATGTGACCGCTGAGCAGAACTGGATGAACATGCAGACTTGAGAGCTGCACAGACCTAACCAGTTGCTAAGCTTTCTCTCTGGCATACTCTAACAATGCTTTTCTTTCAGGCTTACTCTCTTT
The DNA here is from genome assembly GCA_013399945.1 of Ploceus nigricollis. Taxonomy (NCBI): domain Eukaryota; kingdom Metazoa; phylum Chordata; class Aves; order Passeriformes; family Ploceidae; genus Ploceus; species Ploceus nigricollis. The sequence continues at coordinate 145,675 of VXBC01012119.1, forward strand.
AGCTTTGTGCTGTGGTAAAAGGAGGCTTTCTGGTTAGACTAATTTACCATTATTTTGTCTAGCATTGCACAGACTTGCATATTTGTTTTGCACGTCTCATAAGATGTCTGATATTAAACCAGTTTTAGTTTTCCCAGATCTGAGATAGGCATGTATTGAAATGCATGCTCAGTCAATGAAAGGAGCACCCTGATATACTGTGAACTTCTGGATGGGAAAATGTCCTTAAAAGAAGGATATAGACTTTATGGAAATGTGTTGTTGTCCTTTCTAGTCAATGCAGAAAGGTTGTCTGGTGCAATTTTCTGGTGACCTGTTTCTAATTAACATGCAAATTAAGTGCTTGGTGCTGGAAATCAGGATTGCAAATGCAAAGTGCTATATGCGTTAGGCTGGGAAATCCCCGGCATCTGTTAAAGCTCCAGCACTGTCTGCCTGCCTTGTGTTTGCTGCTGCCTGCAGAGTGGTTCCCTTTGGAGAAAGCTGCTGCAACCTGCTGTCAGACAGCTCCTTTGTCTCACTTTAAAGAGAACAGGTTTTAATTTTGTGATGTTGATGCTTATTGCCTCACGTAGGGAGTCGTTTGAATGTACTTACAGCAGCCCTGGTTCACCAAAACTGGCTGTCGTGAAAACAGTCAAGATGAGCTACTTCAGTTATTTCCCCAGAGGAATTGCAGTGTTTAATGAAATAACTTACCTCTTTGTACTAGTGTTACAGGTGCCAACTAAATGAAGAAATTTGCATATTTATTAGTGCTTGTCATCACTTAAAATTTGGGTTTTCATTAAATACAGCTGTATGATTTTATATTTAGAAAGTGACTTTGATCTAACAGGTAGAGATGATTAATTTAGTAAAGGTCTGGTCAAAAGTGGGATTGTACCTTTGTCCTTGAAGCATCTGCTTATTTTCATGCCTGCAAAACATCTTATTTTTCCTCTTCAGCATTTTTTTGCCAGCATTACCCACTACCAGTGATCGTAACAGCTCGGAACACATTTTGGCACAAGCTATATAAGATACAATAAAACTCCACTTGATTTTTGCATCACAGCTTGTTTCTAGTGCTGATAGTTGAGAGAAACCTTTTGTGCAAACTGGGCAAATTTCAAGTGAAAAAAATGAAGCAAAAAAGTGCTTAAAACCCTTTTTCTTCATCAAAATGCAGCTAAAACTTAAGTTTTGTAAGAGAATTATGTTGAAACATCAAACTGTTAACAAAATTTGGTCTATTTTTAAGTGGAGGAAAATCACTTTTAGTTGTGCAAGTCAGTTCAAAGAGTTAATAACCCAATGTTTTGGTTGCAGACTCAGCTTTCTGAATTCTCCTAAAGCAGGTTGTTATCCTGTCTCCTGGGAGCTGGCTCTGGCAGAAACAGTGGGAGTGTGTATAGTCAGTCCTAATCTGCCCCATTCCAAGTATCACTAAACTGCATCAGTAAAGGTGTCTGGAAGTGAATCTGTTGAAATTTTGTGCGAACAAGGTGGGGCAAAGTAGTAACAAAATTACTTTTGTAAAAAAAATGTAGCTCAGATTAGCATGGAGGCTGTTAGTGAGCCTAAGTAAAAAGAAAGACTGAAAAAATCAGCATGAATTACTTTTTAATTCAAGGGTGTTCTTACCTAGACTGTACTTTTTTTCAGGAGATGCAGTAAATCTGCCTGAGAAGAATTAAAGCATTTCAGCAAACCTCCTGTCGGCACTTTGCACTGTGGTGCTGCTGGGGAAGGCCTGAACACCAGGCACCTTTTCTGGCTCTCCTGTCTTTACAGTGCAAAGCCTCACTCTGCTAATCCTGCTTCCACTGAAACTTTAAATAGAAGATGAGGAACAGGGATCAAGTCTTCAGTTTGAATAATTGATGGATTAACTCCAATTTGCTTATCTCAAAGGGCAGTAAGAACTGGCTTCCAGTGGTGAGCCCCACCTGCAATAGTGGGATCTTGCTTGTCCTGACAAGGCTTCCTGCTGCACAGTCATTGAAGGCGGCAGGCTTCCAGAAATGTGTGGGAAACTACCTGGGTGTTTTAGAGGGTGTCTTACTCCAAAAAGTCAGCAAACTTAGTGCCAGGTCTGTGCAATTGGTTTTGTAGGGAAATTTCCTATTCCAGGTGTGTGATAATTCCATGCTGAATCTCATCCGCCAGTTCTGAAGTTAAACTGAGTACTTGTGATAACTTGCTGAGTTAAAAATAACAGCTAGTATTTCCCCTTCGACCAGGCAAAGCATCTTGCATCCACCTCCCCCTTTCCTAAAAGCAAGCCACAATTAATCTTGGTTTCCAGCAGTGATTTTTATTTATGGAGTTGCAGAGCTCTCATTTGCCTACTGCTGGTTGCATGTTCATCAGGTTATCCTTGTTCAGCTCTTGACTAGGAATGGGAGGCCTGGGATCAGTGAAGGACAAATCACTGGAAAGCATGAAAGAAAAAGATATGTTTCAATTATTCTTTATCTTCCCAATTTTGTGTTGCAAGAACAAGTGGAGCAGCTTGATTTTCTGTCAGCAGTTGTCTTCTTGTGCAGTAGCAACTAGTTACTTGAGGAAGTAGGACCACAGTTTCTGCAACAGGATAGCATTGCTTATACTCAGAGAAGCGGCTTTGCAGGTTGCAATGAGCTGAATCCTCAGATATCTTAAATTACTTGCAAATGTGTGAATCTGTGGGAAACTACAGATCTAGTGCTTGTGGTAACAAGCCTGGGAGCTTAGTCAGAGCAGAACAGCCTTTCTGGCCGTGGTTTAGGTTGGATTTGGTGTAGGGGCTCCCTTGTGGTTGTTGCATGTTTCTGACAACTTGGTGGTTGCCTGCAAAATGTTGGGTTTGCAAGTCTTGTGCCCTAAAATGTAATAACAAATATAACTGATGAGGAGCAAACCAGCTTTTTGGCCACGCAGTACATTTAGCACAGGAAGTGTGTGCAGTACAGTGAAGACTTCAAAATAAGTCCTGAAACACGTTAATCCACAATTCACTCTCATTTCTCATCCAATTTGCCTGAAGAATTGGCAGTCACTTTGGCACACTGGGCCTTTTTTTTTTTAAAAATTTATAAAAATTACTCTGTTTAGAGTCAGACAAGCTGTTCTGTCAGCCTGTAAGTGTAATTTCCTCACAGGTTTGTGATCTTTGGTTTCTTAGGGTAAGAGCTGCTCCCAGGACTTGAGATGGATGATAAAGAGATTTTTCTTGCTAGATTCTAGCCTGCTTTCAGGTTGAGCTGGGCCTTGGGATTGTTTTTGAGGGAGCAGATTCATGATGGCTCAGGCTGATCCAAGTTAATACTGCACTTACCCTGTGTCATCCTTTCCCCCAGCAGCACTGACCCTGGAGGCTGTTGCGTGTGAAACCATCTCGGTGGAAAGCAGGAGACCATCAGAAAACTCCTTACAGAAGTTTGTAAGGAGAAGCAAGGAGAGTGGTTTGAGGATTTTTTTTGATCCTCCCTCGCTAACTGCTGCATGTTATAATTCATTTATTACTATTAATTTGTTTCCTGAGTTCTGACAGACTTTGCTTAAGTACATGTAAAGCACCAGAGACCTTTTGCTTTGTAACACAGGTGCAGTGGAAAGCTCTGTATCCCTGCACAGGGTTAGATGGACATTTAATTGTATTGCACCTCTGTGCATTGTGAACCTTCTGTTGCTGCTTGCCAAATGTGGGTGACAGTGGAATGTCAGTGCTTCAGCAGCTTGATAGGTGTGAAGATGATGGGTTTGTCAAGTGCTCTGCCAAGCAGTTGTACCACCTTAGTTGTGTAATACTCTTGAGTGTTTTATTTTGAATTTAATTGTTTTGAGGTTTGTCTGGGGGAAAAAAAAAGATCGTTTCTTGTGCATAAATAGATAAAAATTAAAGTTATTTCACAGTATTCTCTTCTTGACCTCAGTGTTTAGGGTGGTTTGGTAATTTCCTAGATTATCCATTATAAAAATATCCTTGTTAATCTGGTTGCCTCAGGTAATCTGGTAGATGCTACGTGATCATCAGAGATATAAACCTGAATCTCCTAAATTCAATTTTGCAGGCTTCAGGAAGCCTGAAGATGTTACTTTTGGAATGCCTGGGTTGTGATTAAATGAAAATTGTCTGATCATGGCAGTTCTTAATTTGCTCTAAGGCTTTTCTGTCCTTGCTTCTTGTTTTGGAGGGCAAAGAGGATGGAGGTAGTGTATTGCTGTGTGCCGTAGTCTGGGCAAAGAGCACTGAACCACGCGTGTTGATGCCAAGCCTGGCACTCACCATGAGCTGCATATTTAAAAATGTAGCTGATAAAAATGCATACAAAGGAAAAGAAAAATGTTTAAATGACCTTTACAAGTCCAGACTATTCTATGACTCTATGATCTTGCTCTCACTATGTGAGTCATCTCTCTTCCTTATCGTGCCATCTCAGTTCAAAGGGAGTTTGTAGAAGATTTTGTGTGATAACTTTCTAATTATTGGAGGATTGGGAAACCCCTAAGGATTGTCTCTGAATGCTGAATAGGTGCTGGAGAAGATTTTGCTCTTGAATTCCTCCTCCATCTGCTCTTAATTTTTTTAGATGCCTCAAACTCTTGTGTCACTTGGGATTCTTACCCAAGTGATTCCATTGGATTGTTGAATGCTCACTTTTAGTATATATTTTGCTAAGACTTAATTTTCACTAAAAACAAAAAAATAAAATCATAAATGTCTCCTAAGAGATAGTGTCTGTTCTTGTTGTGACAGATATTCTTTCTTCATACACATTTATCAGGCATGCTCCTACTTCTTGATGACATTTGGAAATATCTGACTTCTTCCTGGAGGAGATCTGTTTGATAAATGTCGTACCTCTGGTGTTCTGGGGTTTATATCTCCTTAAAAACTGCCTTGGAAGAATTGTATGTCCATCCTCTACTCTGTACTGTGTGATAATCCTAAAATGCAGAGATTAATTGATAATCCGATGGGTACATTTTAAAGTTTTGTTTTGCTTTTGCATGGAGATTGACAAGGTTTTTCAGGTGTCATATTTGATTCTCACCCTAAACAAGAACTCCTCAAGGCTATTTAGAGACATCTCAGGAGACCAAAGTAGGTGGTTTTGGTCGAAATGTTGGCCTGTGCTTACAGCATTCAGATCTCACCTTGCTCTGAAAGTTACACAATCCCAACAAGTTTTTCTTATCATGCAGATAGGAATCTACATGCAAGGGATTTTAAAGCTCACATGGGGTGGAAAACTGCTTACCTGAGGGTACTGCTGTCACCTCTTCCCCTGAATGTCCCCAGAAGTATGCCACTGCCTTTTTGTGGACATGCAAACCACATCAGCTACACGTGCCACTTGGATAACAACAGATCAAATTCTTGAAGTCCCATTCTCAAGCATTGTCTGTTCGGGAAACGTCTTTATTTTGCTTATTGGTTAGGACAAAATAACTTTCCCACATTACCAGGTTCTTCAGTAAGGATTGTCTGAGTTTCACCACCAGCTTAGTGGAACTAATCCTGAAAACTGGGTATTGTCTGTTGGGCATTTCTCTGCCTTTAGAGATCAGAGATTTGCAGCTGTGTTTATTTCTTCAGCCACCACCAGGCCTCAGAAACTGTGTACCTTGCTTGGGTGTGTATCTTCAAGTAGTTTAATAGTGTGTGACTATTGAAACCAAGACCATTGACCAGAGACTAGAATGAAGTGCTTTCTATTAAGTGTTAATTGTTGCTGACTGAATACTTAAACTTTGAAGTTCTCTTTTTATACAGAATAGAAAATTCTGTTACAGCAAGAAGACAGCATAGTACTGCCTGAGTACTCACCTGCAGCCCTTCCAGCCTGCCCCAGATTTTAGGTCTTTATTCCTGAGCCTTATAATTGATTTTATTGTTTGTCAGGAATAATGGTGAGAAAGAATAACCAGCTGTTTCTAGAGCAGTTGAGTTGTTGATTTAATACCTGTGTTTTGACAGGTGAGAATTGTTCAGCAGTGATGTTGGTGGTGGTCCTGTGTGGAGCGTTGTGCCTTGTGTTGGTACAGAGCTGTGGCAGTGATGAGCTTATTGCTGTTCTCCCCTCTGCCTCTCTCCCCCATTATTTTCTTTAGGTCGTTATTAGCAGAAAAGCTGTAGGTGTGCTCAGTCTTTTTAATTGCAGCTTGTCTTTATTCATAGCTTTTTAAGTAGGAGTTATGGAAACAGTAATTGGGAGGATTTGCAGGCAGGTGTCTGGCTCTCCTGCATCCCAGTAAGACATTTTTCTGCTAACGTTGCTTTCCAGAAAGCTCTTCAAGCTCACTTCTAAAATCCAGCATCAAATGTTTTTTTTTTTTTTGAACTTGCTCATCTGTGCAAAGCTACTCAGCTATAATTTCTTTGGCTTGAGGGGAACTGATACTGACCTGGCTGCTTACCATGGTATCATTTTAAATCCCTTGAATTACCATTACAGTTCAGAATTTTCAAGCAAAGTGCTTGGATTTATGGCTCTATCTAACTACTGAGCTGAGCAGTTCAAGCTGAAAAACCCTAATGCTTTTTGGAAAGGATCTCTCAAAACCACAAAATACATTTAAAGCCAAGCTTCTATGGCAGAGTAGACCAGTACCTATGGAGAAGTGTGCTGCAGCTCAGTGCTCTGAGCTTCTTCTGGGAACAAGGTTAGCAACTTAAATGTGTATCTTAACTTTTGAGGAACTGCAAAGCTTTAAATAAGAAGATTTATGTTCAATTTTCTTTATTTTTATCCTTTATTCCATGTAGTGAACTGAAGAGAGATACTTGGTTTGGTCTTGTAACAGGGCTTTTGTTTGCATATTCTGAAGGCAAGCAGAATTTTTATTTGGTAGTTTGTTACTAATCGTATGGAAACCTTGCCTTAGCACTGGCTGTAAAGACTGATTCATGTTCATTTTTCTGTTGAACAAAATCAAAGCGATTTTATCCAGGGTTTGCTTTTCTTCTAGTTATATAAAGAAAATATTACTTATCCAGGTGAAAAGTTCTGCAGCTGTGTACAGCACCATGCTGGTCCTGTGCTTTTGAGGAAATTATACCCAAGCAAAGGTGGGAAAAAAATACATTTAATTGGCATTTCAAAAGTAGTCTCTTAAAATGACTTGTGGGTTGCATCTGCCTTTCCCCCTGTATTCCATACAGGGATTCCTAAATAGCCGAAGTGCGCCGTGTGCTATGAATCAGGCCTGCCAGTGAGTTGATGACTCATTTCCTTATTGGTGCAGATGTGTATAGTAAATGTTTCTGGATAACTCTTTTCATATGAAATGTGTCTCCCCTGTGGGAAATGAACACACAGCAATGGCTTTCATTAGGTGTGCACAAAAACTTCATCCTGAAATAAAGCTCAAATGGCTTTTCTTGGTGAAGGAAGGGTTGTCTTGGAGCTGTGGTTGAATCTTGGAAACTGCTGTGTGATCCCACTTGAGGGGTTTTTTTTGTTGTTTTGTTCTTGTTTTTGTTTGTTTTGTTGTGTGGTTTCCTTTGTTTTGTGTTTTGTTTTTAAAAATCTTGCTTCTCTGTCCATCTTCAAAACAAGCTGCCATTTATACCAGCACAATTCTTTAGGTAAATGCTGTAAGCATTTATTTAAGTTTCAGTAAGACTCCTTTTGAGTGGCATGTTCTACCTTTTGGCCAAGAAGGAATGAAGCACTACTATGTTTTTCACATCAGCAAAGGCATTAGCACAGCAGGTTTGCTGAAAATTGTTTTAGATAAAATCTAGGTGTGTGTTGCTGAAGTATAGCAGAAATGGGGTAGTAAAGTAAAATAAAGTGCATTAGCCATGTGGCACTGCTGGAGTCTCTGAGAAGAAAAATGGCATTTCTGGTTTGGTGCTGGTGCTGAAGTCTGTGACTGAGCACTGCACCTGGCAGCCCTGCTGTGAGTCACTGAGCCTGGCCGCCTTCATTCGCCAAGACATTTATAACTTGGTCTAATGTTGTGATGTATAATCTGTCTGAATGCAGGATGCCTAATGATGTTGTGAATCAGCTGGTTTCATCTTGTCTTTCTGGTCTTTTTCTTGTCATGGCTCTTGCGAAAGGAGAACCAGACACTAGGGAAATCAATTTACCACAACAATTTGTGTGGCTCCCAGGCAGATTGATTTAAATAAGCAAGAAGCTTAGATTTGAATAATTTCAGTCTTGCTTGAACACTCTAGTAATCTTTCTAGAGCTTTCTAGTTTGGTGATACTATTTTGCAGCTAATCTTAACTTTTATTGCTAAGCTTGGTATGTTTCCTGACTAAATTGATATGATCTGTAATTATTTAAATGCTTGCATGTTAATGTTTCTGTCTTTTTTTAATAATGTTTTAAAATGGCAAGCCATTATCTACTGAATTACTTCTCCGTGTGTTAAGCTGCTTTTGGATAGAAATGGGAAACTTAATTAAAATGCTGAAGATGAGTATTGTTGAAGTACAACTGAAAGTACTGGAATACTGGATCAGAACAGTTGTTCTACATGGAAAAATGCTTAATACATCAGTCTAGCTTTCCTGGTCATTGTGACCTTTGAGACTTGAGAACAAGGATTTTTAAAAAAAATTTCTTAATTATTAGAAAAAATTATTTTCTCAATTCCTGTTCAGAGCCTCATCTTCAAGGCATTGATGTGAATGCAGTTGTAATTGAGAATCTGTTTTGTCTGTACCTGTGGAAAGGGCTCATTTTTCAGAAGCTGGGAATGAGCTCACAGAGCAGGAGAAGGGTTGCCCTGGCAGTGTGTTAGCAGGTTCCCAAGTAGGGTATTTATGGCTTCAAGAGCAGAAGCACCCTCTGTGAGTCCCTTGTCACAGAGCAGTCCTCCAGTATCCTCATGAATTTTCAATTTGGTACACCTTGCCCAGTCTAGTGGATTGATGGTACCATCCTTCAGATGGACTTGGTGGTTGTTTTGGTTCTCCGGTGCAAGGAGAAAGGACTCAAATTCTGGTTGCTTGTGCTTCCTTGAATTTCTTCTGTTTCTTGGTCAGAGGCAGGTGGTAGGTACCTCTCTATGACTAAGGCTTCAGTTGGCTTGTCCTCACCAGTGTTTTTTTGCCTGATCCAGAATACATGTATCTAAAATCCATTTTACTGAGGACAATGGCAGAAATGGTAACTAGAGCTGTTAAATTGTGGGTACAACAGGATGGACGCTCTGCCTGACTGCCTTAAAGAGAGTTTCAAAACTTTCTGTTGAGTGCCTTCTAATTTTATTTATAGAGGATGGTAGACTGTAAAATTGATGGTAAGTTGTTTTCAGCTATTATATGGGAAATGCAGCTCAGTCAGTGCTGCCTTCTGAAGGGCAGGGTAGCATAGGGAGCAGGGTTTATTTTGGATGTGCATCTCATGGGCAGCCCTTCCTGTATGGGAGGAACTTGAAGTGGAAGCGGGGCATTGTGCTCTTTCTAGGACTCCCTAAAAATAGCCTTCAGATCTTTCCTGCTGAGTTCAGCGGGCAATGGTGAGAATCCAGCAAAACAGATCTCGTGGGGAAAACTCATCCGGGGGTGGAGAAATCCTCTGGACTGCTAAGGCAGTGTCCTAATTCTCTGTTGCGGAGTGATGCTGCTCGCAAGCTGCTGTTGTGGCCTGTGCTGTGGACCTTAATATGTGTTAGCCCTTTGTGCTTATATGCTTATTCCCACTGTGTACAAGTGCAGTATTGTTCCTTAAGTGAATTTATCTTGGCCTCTCTAGTTTAATGGACTGCTTTCTTTTGAATAGCCAGAAAGTTTGCAATGGAGAAGTTGCCTTGGAAGAATTGGAGAATTAATAACTTAGCAAGTCAGGCTTTCTCCTGGCATGGGGTGGTCTCTTAAAGTATTTTAAAATCATGGCTTTTGGCCATTATTAGTGGTGTCAAGTCAAGAGCTTGTGTGGCTTTTGACTTGACATGGCTCTTCTCAGCTCCCATGCTATGTTTGTCATAATGACCTTACATTGGGACGTGTCCTATCGGTGTTTTCATTGCTGTCACCATAGCCTTGGGGAGCCTCAAGTTGCCCTTGGATTCTCTCGGCAGCTGTGCAATACCTACGGCTTTTCCAGTGAGCTTGTGAATGTTGTAATAAAGAAAGGATGGGCTCACCTGAGGAAGGATGGTGGCTGGCCCTGGTCATTGAGCATTTGTCAGATTTTTTTTCGTGTTTGAATAGTACTGTGATCAAATTGACACATACAGGGGATGATAAAGTCAGTGATTGTAGTTAGTGCTTAAGTGAGAGAAGAACTGAAACCGTTTATTTTAACAGCAGGGAGTTTCCCTACTCGGGACTCCTGTTCTTCACCTGCTTCTCACTGCAGTGAAGAAGTGGGTGATGTGCTGGGCCCCTGCAGATCTTCTGAAGAAAATTCCAGTGTAATATTTCAATTCCAGCTGTTAGGAGTATCTGCACTGGCTGTACTCAGGGTGCTCCTGCTTTTGTGGGGGACTTCCCCATCACATTTCATCTCACAGGCAGGGTCCAGGAGACTTTGTACTTTCAGGGAATCTCTTGCAGTGTAATAGCACTGGAAAGCTGGTATGTGGGGTCCCTTGTAAATCCTGTCCCTCTTGTTGGCATTGCGAGATAACAAAACTGATGTTGAATACTGCATGGGAATTCTGGGCGACATACACCATGCAGAAGATTAAAATAGTCCTGTTCTTGTGACAGCCAAGGACTAGTGCTCGGTGTTGTGTAAGAACCTCTACAGGCCTGTTCATCCATGTGTAATGTAGTATCCGTCATGTTTTGGAAGTAGTGATGTTAAATGTAATTGTTCCTCTCACCATTGTCCTGAAGGAAGAAGGGAAGACTTCAAAATAAAATTGTTCTTCTTGTGGTTTGTGGTTAAGGCTGAAGTGGCTTCTCTGAGGTATTTGATTTTTATTGCCTCTAAACAGAATAGCTGGCAGGAGTTAAAAATAGCAAAGTCTGCTTCCCACCTGTTTGGATGCTTGTCTTATTTTGGTTTGGAGGTGGAATGCATGAATGTAAATCGTTAGGATTAAAGCAGTGCTGCTCATGCCCCTGAGCACGGGCAGGAGATGCTTATTGTGCCTTGGTGAGGATGGGTGCCTGATTGATGTGACACATGTGCCTCACTGGAAGAGGGGGAGGAAAATGCTCCTGGGTAGGGATCCTTGGGAGCACTGTATGGCTTTCACTGTGGAAAATTGGAGTCACGAGCCCGCATGTTGAATAACAAATATGAATATTGGCTGGTGGAGTGTTTAGAGCATTGTTCACGCTGCTGAGTGAAGCAATAGCCCTTGGCAGGGGAGCCTGGTACTGGTTAGAGGTGCTCTCCAGCAATGATGGTGTAATGGAGCTGCCGGCAAGGGGGCATGTCAGTGCTTCTTGGCTTTGCTCTGCAGCACAGCACTCCCTCCACTGGGTTGTGGGAGTGGGGTGATGAGTAAGCAGCGTTTGCTCTGAAACCTGCACTTCTCTGCTTTGGTACATGGAGCTTTTGGTGTGCACTGTTTTCTTAGCTCCTGTACAAAGCTAATTTACAAAGGATTTCTCTGGTTCCAGGCCATGTGCAGCCAAAACACGATTTTCTGAAGAACAAACCATGGTTAGAGCACCATTTTCTCCCGTCTTAGGAGACGGGGCTTTACCACTCCATGTACAGCAGCCTTCTATTTTGTGTTAAACTAAATATTGCTTGTGAACTCTTAGTGGCTTTTTGGAAGCTTTCTATAAAGTTAAGCTCAACTTGCGGTACTATAGGGTATATACTGTCAAAAGATGTGGAGTCTCTGTATTGAGAATAAGTCATAGAATTTGACTTACAAAGATTATGAATGTATTTGATAAAAGCTCTTCATTAGTTGTTGCACTGGAATTATTTTTTGAGACCTCCATTTCTTTCTTGGCTTGTTTGTCCTCTGCATCACCAGCGGATGCTGTGCAGTACTGCCAATACTCATGCTATTGATTTTGCCTCTTTATTGGAATACTCTAAAGTTTATCTGGGATGTTTCTGGTTGGGGTTAAGGCAGAATGCCATCCAAAAAGGTAGTTTAAAAGTAAAGTTGTCTCAGCATGGCCTGCGGACTGCTTGATGCTGCAGGTGGAGATGCCACTGTGCGTTCCCAGCAAACTCAGTGGTGCTGGGAGGACTCTTCCATAATCCCATTTGTACTAACCTGGCAGAAAACTTTAAAATGACAGAGAGTTTTCTGTTGATTTGCTGAGTTTTGGATGGCGCAATGAGCTGGAGTCAACTACAGGGGTGAGGAAGACACCCGTCTCCCTGTCACCTCGGTTGGTGGGATAACAGCTCTCCTTCCCTTCTCCTTTTATCCTCTCTTGTGACTCTACCAGCATCCTTGCATGCCTTTTGATCTCTGAAGCTTTTTGCTGGCATTGTGAGAGAGCTTTCCAGGAGCAGATCCTGAAACCTCTTGGCAGGATCTGCAACTCAGTGTCGGGTGCTATGCTTAGCAGCAGAGCTCTGTTGTGGAGGAGTGTTGTGGGAAACATTATATCTGGTAGCAGTGTTGCCAAACTTAGGTGGCAAACCCGTAATTTCAAGATCTGTCTTGTTCCACAGCTCATTGGGACTGCCTGGAAAGCTTTTGAGAGGAGGAAGAGAGGGGACTAAGAGAAGAACAACCAAACATCTGGGGCAAATTTGCTTTGATGGTGCTGACTGTTGGATTATGCTCTGATGTGTAGATCTGTGTTGAAAGGAGAAAGGCCGAGTGGGCTTAAGAGTTTCAGAGTCCCCTATGCAGGGAAGCAGAAGCAGCAGGGACAAGAATAGCTCGTGTGAGAAGGCTGTGGCACTTCCAGCACAGAGCAGCTGTGCAGCCTCTGAGTACCCACCCTGCAGCTTTGCACATGTGGGAACGGCCAGCTCAGAGAAAGTGATTTGCTGGTAAGAGCCAGCAAAGATACTTGCCCGGTCAGGCAAACGGAATCCGTGTTTCCTTAAAATTGCACCTTGATCTGTGGTCACTTCTGATGCACCAGAATTAAAGCTTGAACATTTTCTGTGCTTTTCCTGCCTTTGGTATTTGGCCATGGAGGGGTCTCTGCTGTGCAGGAAAGGTACACATCCTGCTGAGGACCTTAATGTCAAATGTGAAACAAGCTAAACCACTTTTGACTTCCTATCAAAGCTACAACAAAAAGAGTAGGACTTGCTGAGCTTTCTTGGTGTTTGAAGCAGATACTGAACAGTGGATCCTCAAAGTATCAAGGGACAAGGTCTACTTCATCCTTGTCTCCTTTCTGGCTGCTGAGCCAGAAAGACACACATGTTGTGCTGGAGTTTTTTGATGTTGCTTTGTGCTATCTTTTCTGAATAAGCGTACTTACCTTAATAGTGTCATACCCCTGGAGGATATAAAATGTCAGCAAAGGTGGAAAAGTTTGTGGAATGTTGAATTCAGTTTAAACAGTTTAAAAAAGTAGCAGAATTTGATGTTTGGAGTGATTTGCCACTTGTGCTGTGTGTGTGCCAAATGACTAAAGAAATTGCTACTGGTCCTGATAGTTTGATTTTTATGCACAAAGTTGTGTGTATGTTTTGGAGGTTGTTTGGTGTTTGTGTATAACTTGGACTAATACATTTGTATAAACTAGGAACACCTAACCAATGTGGACATAATTATTTGGGTCAATGATTTGCTGCATTGCAGACTTTAGCTCTGTTTGTAATTGGGAAAAATTACTTATATGAAATAAGCAAAGTATATGGAAACTAGGAGCGTACAACTTTGGTGCATGGTATATCCACAGTTACCATGCTTTAAAGTGGCTCTTTTCAAAGCATGGATGGTAAATATAAAGTGTTTTTGCTGACATGACAACACGGGGTTTGTTTTTAGTACTAAGAGTTCACTGGCATTAGAGAGTATTTCAAGCTTGGCTTAACAAGTTTGACTTGCATTGCTCACTAAATGTGTAATTAAGTTACAACATCTTCTCATCTGTTTTGAACCTAAATTATCACTGGTTTTAACTTTCCTATCACACATGACTTTTTCAGGATTGCAGGATGTGTGAAAATGGTTTACTGTAGCCATATGTTTCTTGGCTCAGAACTCCAGGATGTTTCAGTAGGTTTGAAGCATGGGTGGTTTGTGTGATGTGTGGTTTTTCTTTTACAAAAGCTGTGTTGATTCTTGCCTAGACTACTCTATCTCCTCATGTTTCCAGAAATTCTTCTGCAGAATATTTTTTAGTGGTTGCGTTGGAAACAGATCAGGTTTGCTGGAAGGTGGCTCCACCAGATGTCTCCTTGATCCCTACCTTGCATCTGGCCTGTGCTGTTTCCAGGTGTCCAGCAAGTCTACCTAGCTTGATACCTGAGGATGGAATCACTTTATTGTGTGTTTGCTGTCCTGGCTGGCTGTGTTTGGTGCAAAGAGATGGCTGTTACCTGTGGGAAGGACACAGCTAAGAAGCCAATTGTCCCTTTATCAGCTCTCTGGCCTCCTCCTTAGATGCTTCTAGGTCAGCAGGCCTACTCTACCATTTCTCTACAGATCCTGATGATAAATGTGTTTGTTTAGATCAAAGTGAAAAAACCAGAACATGAGCTGCCAGTACTGTGTGTCTGTGTGCACCATCCTCTGTAGTATAATTGTGTGTGACAGTGCAGTGAGCTGGGGACCACCCGCAGTCTGGCTGGACTTCTGTCTACCCTCTCTTTCATAGGAATATAGATGCTTTCATTAACATCTTTTCCTAATTGACTTGTTTGAGGTTTTTGCAGTCTTCCTGTATTTAGGAAGAGAACACCTACTGGGTTCTTCTCATCCATAAACCAATTGCTTTTTTATTTTGCTGTTTTGATCCATGATGGTTCTCGATGGCTTTTGCCTGAGCAGGTCCAAAGTCTGTTGTCTTCAATGTCTGAAGATTATCCATAGTTAGTATTTGAGATATGCCTGGTTCTTGCTTTTTCAACAAGTTCACTGTTATTCTTGCCTTAGAAGAATATTGGAAATGTCTGCCATCATCCCCATAAGAATAGTGGAAATGTCTGCTGTTATCTCATCTTCTGCTGTCAGGAGGGATTAAATTCTGGGAATTAAGGCAGTTGGGCAGTTGACTTCAGACTCTTTCATTTGCATGACTTTTGCAAAGAAACAAAGGAATGTTAATGCTGGAGTTCTAAAATAATTCCTGCAGAGTTTTCCCAAGACATTGACTGTCACAGAACTGTAGAACAGTTTGGGTTGGAAGGGACCTTAAAAGTCATCTCATTCCAACCTCCTGTCATGGGAAGGGACACCTTCTACTAGACCAGGTTGCTCCAAGCATCATCCAACCTGGGCTTGAGCACTTCCAGGGACAGGTCATTCTCAGCTTCTTTGGGCAATCAGCCTCACCATTCTCATCCACATCAGTTGATCAGGATACTTAGTTTGCTTCTCAAAATCCCATGGTGTGAATTATTTTTCCTTAGGATGTGATGCAGTAATCGAGTGTGTTTTGTATACTCAGCTGGAAAGTGCTCTGACTGTCACTGAGGGAGTGGCTGTAACTGCACCCCAGGCAGCGTGCTGTGCACTAGATGTGATGCATGATGCTGGTTCAGTCATCATTCCTTTGGCTCCCAGCGTGATGATGGTCCATTTCTGCTGCTAAAGCACCAACACCTGGTGGCCCTTTGGGCCTGGGTAGTGGTGATGGGCTGTTCACCTTGCTGTATAGTTTTGACCTAGTTTTATACTGCTGCCAAAGCAGAGAGATTTAGAGAGGGATGGATGACTGTCATGGTTTTCTTCAGTGAGTCGAGATCTGGTGGATGGGAAAAGGCACTTTTAAACACAACGGTGTTGACAACTTCAGTTTGATGGTGACAGGACTTCACACAAACCTTTGAATTTTTTTGTGGAGTTCATAACACTAATGCAGTGTGATTTGTGGCTGTTGTTTGTGGTTGTATGGAATAAAATGCTTTTTCTCTTCAGGTTTTCTTATATGTGGTACTTTTTCTAAACTCTGCTTTCCGAGGGAGGTAGGAAGTGGTGTTCGTACTCTGGAGTGTGAGTGTTAGTGCGTGAAGGAGTTTGGAGAACTTCTTAGAGAACTGTAAAGGGAGGCAATACATTCCCACTGAAGCTGCTAAACAGCAAAAGCTTCTGTGAGCCCAGAGGCACACACATTTTCTGTAAAGGCTGTTTTTAATCCTTCAGTTTGGAGATGTACAAGGAGTCCTCTCTTGCTAATCGTTGGAATGTCCTTGCCATCAGCTTTCTCTCCTAAAATGCCTTGACTAGCATGTGGTGCTGGTCTAGGCTGCTCTCTTCATTCCCCTTGCCCTGAGGGTCTTCTGAGCATCCGTGTTCCACAAGCTCACCATGTGGGACTGACATAATGCAGCTTTTCTTGCTCTTCAACTTCCCTTAGTGGTAATTTGAAACTTACTTTTTTTTCATGACTCTTACTGTCATACTCTTACATATAGTTCTGAAACTGCTTGTTTGGAAGGTTTCTTGGGTGGATGCAGTGGACAGAGGGCCACAGGCAGAATGTGTGTGTGTTGCACTGGGGATATTCTTCCCCTTCTTCAAACTCAGCCCTTCAGTTTATCAGACAGAAACTGAAAGGATTGTTTTTCTCGTGTTGCTTCACTGAAATAGGGAGAAGCAGGTCAGCATTACATGGACCCACCTGTCCAACCCTTCCAGTGGTAAGAAGGAAGAAGGATCACAGCTCTTAGCTAGCAGGGGGTCATCTTGTTCCACATTGAAAGGATTATTGGCTAGATAGTACACTTTGCATATTTAAGTACTGAGCTATGAATGAATGCAGTACTAAAGCTTGGTTAAGGGCCCAGTTAAGTTCTATTACTCTTCTCAGAAGAATAAGGCTAGATTTAGTTTCACAGAGCTGAGTTTTGCTATAGAGCCCAGGGAAGTCTGGTATTTCAATGTGTAACGTTTTATTGTTGTGTATTTCAAGAAAAGCTTGTTTAAGCTTCTCAAGTCAGTGGAAACTGGTATGTTATCTTTTTGGGCTCATCTTTCCAGAAAAAACCCTGGGCTTTAATCTTTGGTGGATCTGAAGCAAAGGTTACCCAGGTTGGGGGGTGCAAAAATAATTGAAGTGACCCTGAAGAGTCTTGTGGGTCAGAGTGCTCTCTGACCCTTACAAATTCTCCTGCCTGCAAATGTGTTAGGAAGTCCTGTCCTCTGTAGCAGAATTCAGTGCTAGCCTATATATTTTTATAAAGAAACTATCCTTGACTAAAAGACTGAGCAGTTTCAGTGGGGGTTACTCTGCCTCCTAGCTTTTGAAAGTAGTCTAAAACCTTCATCTGTTGCTGAAGGATGTGGGATGAGTGCAGAAAATTAAGGGAAGTACACTTTGTAAGTCACAGTAGTGTTGGTCTTAGAGGCTGCTGTAAAATAAAGCAATTTGGATGACATCTTAGTTTTCAGTTGAAAGAATCAGTTCTGCAGTCTGAGGATAACTAGCAGACATCTGCTAGTCTTTTAAAAAAATTGATATCCAAAATTTTAAATTTATAATTACTTTGGGAGATACAGTTTTAGATCATGTCAGTCTGACCAAACTGCAATTAATTACTGTAATCCTTCAGGTACCATTTTTTATGTTCAAAGTGGAGAGGTGATTTCTGCCACTTACTGCTATAAAAAAATAAAAATGCTTTAGTTAATAATAGCTGTAATTAAGAGCTTGGAAATGTTTTCCAGGCTTGCTTTTTCCCTCATAAACTTGTGTTCATGTTCCCCAAAGCACCAATGGTACAAGTGTTGGTGTAGCAGATCGTGCAGCAGCAAATGTTGCACTGAAAAGCTCTGCTTGCTTCCAAAACTGCTGAAATGCTGGTTTGCTTATGTCAGATCCCTGAGGTCTAACATCATAGTGTCAATGATGTGTTTAAGCTTTGTTTTGTGTTTTGTGGCCCTTAAAGCATGTCTGGCATCTTAAGTATCAGTAGAAGCAGAGACTTTGAGTCAGGGTTGACTTTGCTGTGGGTGTGACAGCCAGGTGATTTTGTCCTGCCTTTGTGCTGTTCTGCTGTGGAGAGGAGATAGGAGTTTGTATGATTTACAAACTTTTTTCAAGGAACTCTGATTTGTAAGAGCTACTCAGGCTGAAAGGAGAATGGGATGGTTTGCACTCAGAGTTCTTTCCAAAGGAGCTCCCCAGGAGAATATAGTGAATATTTTGAAATGATGTATGAATATTGGATGTCACCAGTTTCTCACAGTTGAAAGTATAAATCTTGGGGCTGCTTTGAACCAGCCCTTTTATGTACAACTGAAAGAAAAGGTGTTACTTCTCAAATGGGAAATATGAACATTTCGGTCTGGGGGAGGGGAGTGAGTCCTTCCATTCTCCTTCAGTTGAATGTAGCAAACTAATTTTTCTTTAAAATCCTGCTACTCCTTCTTTGTTTTCCCACCGGTGCTTTTTTGCCTTCTTAGTTTGGGCAATTGTGGCAGATGCCAGTGCATTCATTATGTTTTTGCAGTGTCTATATAAATGCTGCTACTCTTGTGCTTTTGTTCTGTTTATACACTATAGTCTAAGGTACCTGTTTGTTTTTTGGTAATTAGGTATCATCACTCTTGTGATTCAGATTCTAAAATTTCCTGTCAATTGTGTCAAATTGTTTATTACAGTGGGAAAGAGTTGACAGTATTTTAGTTTCAAAAGTTTAGACTCTTCTTTGTTAAATGCATCACATTGGTAGTAAACTGACGCTTCTTTTCTTTCTCCTTTCAGCCAGATAATGAAATCTCTTCAGACTGCAATCATGTAAGTATGCACCTCCAATCCATTGTGAACTGAGGTATTTTGCATAGTTTGGTACTTGCAAAGGCTGTTAATCAAGACACATTTGAGTTTCTGTACTGGCCTTTGGAGCAAGAACACAAGATGACTTCTTTAACCCAGTATAACCACATTGGTCTTAATGGAGACTTCAGAGTGGACCATTTTTAAGAACTTTATAAACTGTACTTCTGTATCAGGAGAGGATAGCAGACATCTTTCCTCTTTTATAATTGGGGGGTGGTTCCCGTGAGTTACTGGGAGCAATGTGATGTGTTCCTTCTGGGAAAGACGTGAGCAGTACTGAATTTAAACTCTTAATTTCAGCTGTTGACACCTTCTGTATTACTTTCACAGCTGCTAAATTCTTAGACTAGTTTGGAAAATGCTGTGGGGGTGTGATATTTAGAGGCAGTTTGAGACACTTGGCTGGTTTTAGAACAGATTTCCTCTCAGCACTGTGTTTAACAGTGAGCAAACTATTAGCCAGTTTTTGGGCTGTCAAGCTGACTCTTCAAATCCCAAGACTCTCAAAAAAAAGATAAAATTCATTGCTGAGGTTGGTATTAGGTTTCTTTTGGTTTTTCTCATTTCTATTCTGTCAGTGTACACCATATCAAGATCCTTAATTGCTTGGTTAGCCCTGAACACAGACAGACAAGTGCATGCCTCAGTGACAGTCTTGATTTTGGATGCTTGAGAAGCTGTATTTTGTTTTATTATTGGAAGATATATTCCAGAGATGAAGCCTGGTCATGCTGTACAACCAGTAATTTCCAACTGTGTTTATAAATTAACCTTTAGCACTGCCTGACTTGGTTGGCAGCTGTAATTCTCTGTTGTGCAGGGTTGGATCAGATGAAGGGCACAACATGTTTCTGTTTAAGTCTTTTTGAAAAAGAGAAAACTCCAGTAATTAAAATGTATCTGCCTGACATTTAAATGTGCCAGCAAAAATTACCTGAATGAAGAAGAAATTGAGAATTTTAGAAGTCAAAGTTGGATCTTTCTTCTGCTGGATTAAGTGATGGCATTTCTACTTCAAATGTTGGGTGGATGTGGATTGTGGAAGCCATTCACAAATAGGAACTGTGGGCTAAGTCTCATTTTCCCAGGCAGAAATTGAAGGGAGGTGATAAAAAACTAGACCACAGAGATTGTCTCTTGTCCAAATGTTTTCTTTGCCTCTTTCTGCAGTACAATTTTTGATCATCCCCTGGAAAATACTGTCTACTGCTAAAATCAAGAGTTTAAAGCTGCAAGTTTAACCTTCTTTCTGTTTGTGGGAAGGTTCATTTGGAGAGCATCTCATTTTGAGACTCTCCAAAGTGTGAGATTACAAATGCAGAGATGTATTCTCATCTTGTGTCCTCATTCTTGTACTTCCAGTTCTGTCTGGGAGAGACCTACAGCGCTCTTTGCAAGGACAGGTTCCCCATTCCCCATTCATTCACTTTTACCTGCTAAACCTCATGTTTACAATTTACTCCATCTGTAACACCCTAGTTTACCATCACCTCCTTTTTTAACTTTTCACAGCTCCAAAACCAAAAGAGGTGTGGAAGGTGCAGTTATGCTGATTCTGATTTTGGTTCTCTCTCTGTGCTTCCACCCTCCTGGAGCGGGTGTGAAACTTGTGTAGAGCATGTGATTGTTTTCCCAGTGTTTTGTGTACAACTGAAACGTCAAAGTAAAAGTTTGACCAAATTTCATCTTTTTGGTATTGATTTGTCATGAAGGCAGAGTTTTAAAAATTAATTTTTACAACTTCTTAATCTTTAAGTTAATGAAAAATGTTAAAATGCAATTTAAGTTCCTGGAAAAACAGATGAGCTAATAGAGCAATCAGGCAACACTTCAGCTATTAGTTTGTTGAGGTTTCTCGACTCTATCCTGTATTTTTACTTTATGGTGCCTCAGGAGGCCATCTGGGATGTGTGTATGTATCTACAGGGTGTGACTTGCCCAAGACTGATTATTGCACAATGATCCTGTGCATTGAGGCTCATTCCTGAGCTCATTGCTGGCTCCTGGAAGAACAGTTGTCCTTTCAGAGGCATTTTTGCAGTCTAAGTTCTAATGTATTGTTTTGCTTAGCAAGAGTGAACCTCCTGTAGATATGAAATATATCTGTGTCCAAAAAGTTGTCTGGTCACAGCCCTCACAGAAGGATCAAGCTGCTTTGTCTCCTGCCTTTTTTTGCTAGGTTTTTATAATGTTTTCAGCATGACATCTGCTCATATTGAGGATTTAATTTGTTCAGTTCACTTGCATCAGGCAGACACACCATGGCACACAAAGGTGTGGTGGACTAAAGGTGTTGCTAAGTATGCAGCAGGTAGCAAGTTAAACCTTTCATTGTTTTATCCTCGCAGTTATGAAATATTCTTCATTTGTTATCTTTGCTTTTAATGAATCAGCTCATGACCTTGCAGAGATTTCTGACAGCCTGAATTTGTTCAGTATGAGAAAATTATTGCAGAAATGGAGGGACAAAAGGTGTTGTCAAGGAGACTTATTTTGATCATTTCACTGTAGAAGGATGATGATAGAGATTGGGTATAAATGATGTTTCATTGTTTTGTGAAGCAAAATATTTGTTATTCTCCATGGGAAACTCTTTAAATTCCCGTTCTACAAATGCTTTCTCTATAGCTCTTGTGGAACTACAAGCTGAACCTGACTACAGATCCAAAGTTTGAATCCGTGGCCAGAGAAGTCTGCAAGTCCACTATTGCTGAGGTAAGCCAGGAGGAAGGCATGGCTGCTCTTGTGGCACTGAGGCTTTTCTGCTTCTTTGTGAGTTAATAGCTAATTCGTTAATTAATAGCAAATTAATGTGTGAATAATGATTTGGGAAAGCTCTAGTATCATATACCAAATTTGTACCTGTAATTAATTCAATCTCCTTGCTGAAGAAGTGGTACCTTAGTGGTACCAGGCAAAGGGATGGGAGAAAGAAATGCTGAACTAGCAACCCAACAGCTCCTACCAGACCTTTTGTCAGAAATCAGTTGTGAATTGGATTTGTCCCCTCTTTATCATATGTTTGACATTTATGAGTGTGTTGTTGGAGCAGGGCTTCTGCAAAATTTAACATAAGGCTGGTTTTGGCCTGTGTCTTGCTAGCAGAAGGGGTAAGCGCACAGACATCAAATGATAATCAACTTGAGGGTTTTTTTCAAGTTTTAAAGGGTAGTTACTCCAAGGAGACCATGTTAGGTGCTTCTTCTTTTTAGGTTGCTCTAGGAGTTAGTGCTCTGTGTCTCAGGCATCCACTCACCTTGGTATGGCTTCAAAGATGACTTGATCAATCATTTCTTTCCTTGTACTCATGCTCGAGCTCTTGAGGCTGTGTGCTTATGCAGGAGCTAGCTGAGCTGAGGTCTCTTCCCCTGTTTGTGGTGTTTTTCAGCTAGACTTTGGGGAAGCAGTGGAGGCAAGGCTCTCTGCAGCTGTACAGGCTTCAGCTGACTTAATTCAGTCACTAAGCCATGCTCTCAAAAACATGATTTGTGTGTCCACCAGTATAATGTGACCTGGCCATAAACTTGCCTTTTAAAAAAACATTTAGTCTACTCTAATGTAAGTTGTTTAATGTAAGGAGAGATCAAAAAAAATACTTATTAGAAGAAGGCTAGAAGATCAAACAGTGGAGGACAGCTTGCATCAAAGGATTGTGTTGTAGTTGGAGTTTGGTACCTCCCAAAAGCAAACACTGCCAAATCTGTTGAATCCCACTTTTTTTGATCATAGAAAGGATCATGTTTTTCTGGTTTATGTCATATGCCTGCTGCAGAATTTTTACAACCAAGGCATTCTTGAAAGTGCTCTTTTAATAGTCTGTTTAATTTCCATTTTTATACAGTGGCAGTCTGGCATTGCTGTAAATGATGCCCTGTAAATCTGGGATATTACACTTAAAAGCAGTGGGAAGAGTATACATAATTCCAGAATTTTGCCATTTGGTGAGTGGTTTTTAGTTAAAGGAAAAGGTTAGATGAGGAACAATAATTTCATGTTTGATCTTCTGGTGTTTAATACTGAGGCAGGTGCATAAACCATTCCTCTAATATTTTTTAAAGGTACTTCTACAAAACTCTTTAAAACAGATATATAATGGGCATATACTCCTCCCATACAGTATTAACCTGTTCATATTTTCCTTAAATTGCCACTAACAGGTATAGGTGACTTTTTGGGTGAATCAGCTCTGTTTAAAGTATTGCTTTGCGCTAAGAACAAAATACAAATAGAAGAGCAATTCCTAGAAAAAGTCATTTGGGAAATGGTGACTGATCCAACTGGGTATGGATATGTTCTGAAAGTGCACCTTTAATTTTATCAGCTAAATACAGTTTAAAATTCCAATTTATTTTCTTCTCAGCTGTTGTGGCTTTTATAAGTTCTGGCAAGAGCTTTAACCTATAATTAGAGTTGGCTACCAGATAACAGTGGTTGCTTCAGAGGTGGCCTGGCAATAACATGTTCGCTTGGTCTTTTCTGCAGTTCAGTGGCTCAGGCCATGGAGCTCTGGAGCTGTTTCCAAAGCCAGGCTCTTCCAAAAACAGCATGTTGCTGTTGTGTGCTGGTTTGGCTCACGGTACTTGAGCTGAAGTAGGGCCAAACCAAAGATGCAGCTTTCTCAGAGAGCACTTGCTCAACTCTGTCCTGTTCACCCTGCAAGGACCTTATGTGTTTTCACTTTAAAATGTATTTTACACCTTATCTCTAACAATTACATTGGCTTTAGTACCTGTTTTTCTAGTAGCTATTTAGATTAAATATAAACTGTTTCACCAGCCCACATCTACCTTCAAATAATGATGTTTAAAATGTTGAATGTTTTATTTGTCACACAGAAAGTAATGGCCTCGTAAGCTGAGGCAGGGATCTGTTTTATTCATCTAGTCTGACCTGTGTGAGTCTGTCACAGGGTGCCCTGAGTTATTCTTGTTTGAATTAGAATGTATCTTCCTAGAGACAGCTTTCCATTTTTTAAAAATTTCCAATATAAATATTCCAGCTTGGTATTTGAGAACTGATAAAATGGTTTCCTGCCTGTTCCCTTAGCGCTGCCCTTGCTTGTTATCTGAAACTGCCAGAATTATTGATTGCCATAGATCTTCCTTGAGATTGATGAGCCCTTCAGTATTTTTACAGGGACAAATCTTTGATGCAATCAAGTCAGCCCATGTATCTATTCCTTGCAAACCTGTCAGCACTGAACTTTAGTGTCTGCCTGCCAGGGTTTCTTTCTGCAGCATTATGACTGCAGTTTTCAGCACACTGCTGAGCAGGGGCCACCAGAACTGGGCAAGTATTTCAACGTGGGCTTGCTGGGGTGAAAGAGTTGTGTAGTCTCAGTGCTCCTTGGAGCGAGGCATTGCACTGCTCCTACTGAATGATTCCTCCAGGGACCATCCTTAACTGATAAGTAACCATGTTTTCCCCTTCTTTTGGAAAGACACTGTCAAAGCTGCCTGCACCTTTTACTTCCAGAAGTGGTGGGTTTGGCCTGTCTGCTTCCCTGAGCAGTGCAGATCATGATTTATACTGGGGACCTGTCTGTTCTTGTACGCTGCTTTTCCAATCCCTGCACAGCTTTCAGCTTTGGTTAGCTGTGATTTTTACTTTTTTTAGACCACTGAGTAAAATGGTTTTAGTACCAACAATCAGTTCATGCAAGAGCCTCATAGAAAAGAATTTGATGAGAATTTTCCCTTATAGTATTTTTCATTTCCTAGCAAGTTATAAACAGTTCCATAAATAGTGTTTACTTTTGAATCAGTCTCACTCTGGCCAAAATCTTATATTGTACGAGGTCAGGTGGCTAATGGGGGTCTAAGTATGATTTAGAGATGTTGTAATATGCTCAGTTTTCTAAATAAAGGCTTGTCAAACTAGCATTTTTTCTACAAGTCTACTTGATTGCAGGGGTTCAGTGTAATTATAAAAGATGATTATTGAGCAATAGAATTTATAATCCTCAAGGTCGCTGTGTTTGCTTTTTTTGGATGCTGGCACACATGAGATTTCTCATTTCTGAAATATTTTCAATTATTCTGACTTACTGGAAATCAAACTAAAGCCTAGAGGGTTTCTTTGCTAGCAGATTTTGAAGCTACAGATTCAAGTTTCTTTGAGGATTTTCTTATAAGGTTAAATTCATAAGCTGCAGCCACTGTAATTTTCCTTTTTATTTTTTTTTTTAACAGATAAAGGAGTGTGCAGATGAACCAGTTGGTAAAGGGTTCTTGGTGTCATGTTTGGTGGATCACAGAGGCAACATCACTGAGTACCAGTGCCATCAGTACATCACTAAAATGACAGCCATTATCTTCAGTGATTATCGGTTGATCTGTGGCTTCATGGATGACTGCAAAGCTGACATCAATCTCCTGAAATGTGGCAGCATTCGACCTGGAGAAAAGGTATCCGGAGAACATGTAGATTGCCAATAGACTCGTAAAAGTCATTCACTTCAGGAAACTGATGTGGAGGCTCTGCAATAGTGTTACTGTCTTACTTGCAACTGAAAAAACACGTGGTGTATCTCATCCCTCTGAAAAGGAGTGATGTCCTGATTGTTTGCAGTTCCTTTTTAATAAATGTGCATTCATTCCTCTGTGAGGAACTGCTATGCAGAGACTTCCCTTTGTCTTTCCACACCCCGCTACAGGTGATCTGGCAGGTAGTTGTCTCTTTGATGAGGCCCTCTAGAGCTTGACTCACTACACTGAATCCAAACAATAAATTTAAGCAGGCCTATTGCTTGGCTTATTTCACAGTCTGGTTGAGTCTGGCAGGAAGGTTATCAAGATGATGATGCCTGTGCTATAACCCTTTCTGCTCTCTCAGGTTGTAGTTGACAGACTGGATCAACAGCTTTTATCTGTTTGCTTCTCCTTTCCTCTGCCCCCACAAAATCAGTTGAAGGGCACAGGGTGTGTGGTGTCACATTTTAGTAGTACACACTTACCAGTACTGTCCTGGTTTTCCTAAATCAGTGTTCTTTTGCCTATGAGACTTAAGCAGAGGCTGATGCAAAGAACAGTTTACAGTGGCTAGATGTGGGGTTATTTTCAAGGGGGCTGTCTTTTCCTGTCTACTTCAGCGTAGCTAATGCAGGCAGCAAATGTGTAGTGCTGCAGGAATGAGTGACTTTTTCTATGATAAGTTTTTATCATATGATAAGTTTCTTCTATGGTAAGTTTAGAGATAAAGTTAAAATTAGCTTATCAACTTTTTAAATTATAGTTTTAATGCTTATAACAATTAGTCTCATAAATGAGCTATTAATGAAGGGGTTTGCAATAAGATACACATTTTTTGGTTAAACAAAGAAGCTTTCCTAGTTGTTTGAGATATTCACAGCTATTAGCAGCCAGTGTGTTGAATTTAAGTTCTAGTGTATTCCAGAAGACTTAGCTGAGCCACAGAAAGCACAAAAATAAGGACTCATTTCTGGAAAGAAGAACAAAAGCAACTACGGAAGTGGCAGGAACTTGGGTGCACTGTAGGTTCAGACTGGTAACAGCTGGGTAACTTGCTTTTTCTGTGAAGTAAAGTCTCTTTTCTAATACTGGCCTGAAAGACCTCATGAAATGAGAATGAGAAATTGCTTTTAGCAATCAGTATACAACCAGAAGTGTAACATGAATCCTGCATGTCAGGTCTGCGTACTACCTGTGGCTTCACCAAATTTAAATAAATTAAAATACTTGTGGTAGCACTGAAGGGATACAGCAGAGGTGATTTTGCAAACATAAACCAAATCTCAAACGGTGGGAGTGAAGCCAGTGTGGGCAAGCCTGTGTGGGTAGCTGTGCACAACCCACCACACTGGTCGGTTCAGGCGGGTGAAGGAGGGGATGGCCAGGGTGGCTGAGATCACAAGGCACCAGAGAAAGGGAAACTTTGGGTCACCAAGTTTCTGTGGGCTAGCAAAGTGATCACTAACCAAACTTCTATGGGTTTTACTATGGCTTATGCATATTCCTCTCTTTCTGGTACCCAACCCAGAATATTGTGGCTTGGTTTGAAAAAGCATTGCAGCCTGTCATATATCTTTTGTTATGCTGTCATCCTTGGCACTTGGAGCAATTGAAGTACTCTATACTGCTATGGAAACAGCTATAAATGGCTATGCAAGCATGTCTTTTGTTGGTGTTCTGTTCTATCCCTTTGCTGCTTCAGAGAAATCTAACTTGCTTCCATCAGATGCTGGTTAAGGTTTTATTTCCACGCTGTAGCTTCTGAGAGTTACCTGTAGAGAAACAGTCATTACCCTTTTGTATGACTGAAGGTAACTGAATTTAATAAATAGGACCTGGATACTTGAGGAGGAGGATGGGGGAAGAGAGTCTCTTTTTTTATGGAAATAAGCAGAGCTAGACCATGAACTCCATCTACATCAGGCAGCTAGGTGATTGCAGTATGATAGCTTCATCAGAGTAACTGGGATAAACTGAGATAAACTGAAAGGCACTTAGGTTGATAATCTGGAATTAACTTGCCCCTTGAAGCTTCTCTGCTATCTAACCATCTTCCTTTTCTGTACTTCCTTTTTTTTGTTTAAACTTGCTTGATACTTCCTAATTGAATTCTGTTCTTACTGAGTTTGTTGCTTCTGATGTGGTGGTTTCTGTGCTTTCTTTTCACACATTTCTAGTTGGGTTTCTGCTCTATAAGAGCAATAAAGTTCAGTTCAGAAGTCTTGATCTGACCCTAGACTTCATTTTGCTATATGTAACAGAAAGGCTGTAGATGTGTCATTTGAAAGCATTAAGTTTTCTAACATGCCTGTAGCTAATTAGGGGAGGGTATGGCTTCATCTTTTCCCAACTAGTGGAGAAACATTTAATAGTATTTTCAGTCACCTCTCCATTTGGCTGTTGCATTTCATAATGAATTTGGTCTCCTGGTATTTTAAAGTTGCTTTATCTTCATTCAATAGGGATCTAATTTGAAATTGAAATGGGTAATTGCAGTGGAGCTTTTCTTCTTCAGCTGCCGATTGAAATGAGCTACTTTCCCAATCCTGGGAAAGGACCAGGATTGTATCAAACTCTAGTGGGTAGTGTGTAGTTGCCAGGGTGCAATGTGGTCATGATGTCCAAGCTGTAGTTGATTATTTGCCATAATGAAGGCTACATAAGTGTCAGTTGCACATCTCTTGTAGTACTTTGTCAGATAACAATATTTTTCCTAAAGGAAGACACCTTAGGAGACCATTGTTTTCTTGTTTTTGTTTTTTACCTTTAAGTGCTTTGAGTACAGTTGCTCTCTTTCCTTAGTTTCACAAAAGTACTGGACACAGAGGAAACTGAGTCTAAATGGGAAGAGATAACATTCAGCTCAGTCTTTGTTTACTCAGTGTAGTAGTATAGCAGTGTACTATCATCTGAATAGCTAATTAGGGAATTAGCTAATCCAGGAGAAATCCCAGCATCCCTGGTGTGTGGGTTAGCCAGGTGGAATGCTGAACTGGAGCTCCCAGTAGATCTCTTGGGTGGTTTTCCATAGCCTGGCTGCTCTGGCTCCAGTGGGTTGGCACAAGTGTCCAGTGCAGGGTGCTGTGCTGATGAGACAGGTTATATTTTATACTCCTGCCTGCTACTTCTTTTTGCTCTTCATTCTCTTTTGGTCACTTTTCTAGCTTCTATCTGCAAGGCTGCAGCTGGAACAGATATGTATTTGAGGCATGTCAGGTTTCAGACAGGATAAAATCCTTTCTGGGAAACTTCTGAAAAATGACAAGAAATCCCCAGCAGTTGCAAAGCCTAAACTATACTGGGGGGAAAGTGAAATTTCTAATGGAAAATGACTACTAAACCCAATGTTTTTAAAATTCTGTTTTGGCCTAAAGCTGGATGCCTGGAGTTTGAATTTTAGTTATAGGAATTAAAATCTCCCAGTGTTGTGCTGAAGGGGATTTGCTTGGGCACATACATTTAGAACTAAGTTTCATTCCTCTGTGGCTCAAAGTGCTATGGGACAGTACTGGAAAGCTGCTTGTATCTTTTGTGGATCTAGGTATGTCCTTTCATAAAGTTAAGAAGAGTTTCAGGGCTCTCCAGACTAGATAATTATCTAGTATGTTTTACAGATATTTGCAACTTTCAGTTAAAATCCTACATTTAAAACTTGATAGTTGTGGTGAAGTTGTGTTCCAAGAACCACATGTGGTTTTTAGATTTCATCTCTTGTATTTCAGTGAATTGCTCTAGAAAAATGAGGCCTAGACTTTGTCAACAGGCAGCAGTTTTGCAGGAGTCCTGACTTCTGGAGTGAACTTAGAGGTTTTCAACTCTGCAGTGAAGGTTTTCTGAGAATGGTCCTGGATAGAGGAAAATGGTTTTTAGGATTCATTCCACAGCAGAGCTGCAGCAGGTGTTTCACCCTTGTACACACCAGGCAACTGGTGCTGGAGCAGGACTGGGAGAGCTCATGCTGTGGGATGATGACCCTTGACTTCGGTGCCTCTGAAGGTGAGCTGACCACCCAGAACTGTTGGCACATGGAACGCAGGTGGGAACAGGCATCTCTTGAGGTGAAGAGCTGGGTAGTGATGCAGGTGCAACCAATGTGTGTCAAAGTTGTCCTGCCATCCTTGGGATGAGCTTTGATTGCCTTGATTGCCAGCTGCTTTAGGGTGGTTGAGTGCAGCTCTACACACATTTGTTTTCCCTTCCAGTCTGCAATAAGGGATTGTACAATATTAAATACAGTAGGTGTTACCCTATAATTAAAGCTTGAAGTGATATTTCTATAAACCATGTTTGTAGAGTCCCATGCTCTGTTTGGCAGTAGTGTGGGTGTCTTCCTGCACTTTTGAGGCAATGAAGAGTCAGGCTCTCCTTAAAATTGCTTAACTAGTCAGCGCTAGCACTCCAGGGACCTGATCTGCCTGAAAATTAACCCCAGATTAGGCCAGTAAATCTTCCAAACAGTGTCATGTGGGCACAGGAACCTTAAGGGCGCTGCAAGGAGGTGTGTAAATGCTTGATGGTTGGAGGAAAGGGCATGTTTCAGGGGCCAGATGGGTTGGTTTGTGTGTGTTTCTGTTGAGTCTGGCTTGTTTTAAAATTGCTCTAACACAGGGCAGCAGAGTAGCCAGCACTTCAGGATGATCTGCCCAAATGTGAAAACTCTATTAGCAAAGTAATGCAATAGATGAGCCATTTCATGTTGTGTCCCTAACGTGTAACAGCAAACATTCAGCATCCAGCATATGGAAACCTGCTTTCCAGATTTCCTATTAAAAATAGGTTTACTTACATATATAATAAGACTCTGACCTGGAATCTAAACCCACACTGCAATAAACCAGGAAACTTCTGATTTTCCTAGCAGGAAAAGCTTACCTTCTGCCCTGCTTGCTAGCTTGCAAGGGAAAGCTGCAGATGAGTGAAAGTAACCTTGATCTGCCTTGCCTCCCAGCTGCAACTTCACTTAGGCAAGAGCCAAAATGTGCCACAGGAGCTTAAAATGGTTGTTTTCAATCATTCACACTTGACATCTTCTCAGCTGTCGTTACTACCTGTGACTGATCATGAAAGTTTGCAGAACAGTGTTTGTGTTTGACATGGTTATGGATAAATGTCATTTTAATGATGTGGCAAACTTACTTCTGAGTACTATTCTTCAGAATCAGATTAGAGGATCAGTCCTAAAGGGACTATTGATAGAGAATTATATTTCTTCAAAGATACCTGCTCAGCATATGGAATTGGCCAGTTCTCACTCAAAGAAAGGAGCAAACCAAAATAAGGAATTCTGGGGGGGGTGTGGGTTTTAGGTTTTCTGCTTTCTTTTTTTTTTTCATAGGGGAAAAACTGGTTTTAGCCTTTTTAAACTGATGATATTTCTAAGTTGTGTTTACAAGTTAACAAGTAATCAACCAATTCTGCTTGTGCTCCAAGTGTAGCAGAACTAAGACAGGAATCAAAGGCTGCCTGTGTAAGCAGACACGTCAGAACAAAAAGACTGGGGAGAGTTGTGTGGCTTTGCGTAGTCATGGACACGTTTTCTGGAGACTGCTCTCTTACTCATGCTCCTGTAACAGCAGTGGATGATCTGCTTGACAGAGCAAGCTGAAGGGATGGCTCCTAAATGGTGACTGCAAATGCCAGGCTGGGTGATTCAGCTGAATGTGAACGTGCATGCCTTGTTGCATACTCAGACAGTGTAAGTTTAGTGGCAATATCCTCTTGCAGCAGAGCAACATAAATTAAGGTGGCCTTCACATGAAAAACTTGCAGAAGCCTTGAGAAATCTGTACCAGTAGAGTCCTTTAGAGGAACCAGACCTTCTACAGGGGTATGGAGGGGGCATGGTTCTCTTTCTAAACACTATAGGAAGCTATATAGAGCTTTGCTGAGCTTTGCCCTGCCTCTTCCAGGCTTTTGAACAAAGCACAGGCTCTCTGTGTTTATTGGCATTTGCTGCTCACAGTCCAGTGTTGTCTCCAGGCCTGCAGGACAGTGGATGTGTGCACAGCAGTGGTCCAGAACTGCTTTGTCAGAGACCTCTGTCTACTCTTGAATGGTTTACATTTTTTTATTCTCTTAGTGGAGGAATTGAGAAGCCTAGATTGGTCAAAGTTCCTCTGTGGCCTTTTTTACATCATGAATTTTCACCACCCAAACTGAAGGCTTGTCTCGGCCTGGCAAAACTATGATTTTTCTCTCCCCAGGCATTTTCTTAATGTGATGCTGTTCCTTGCTGTTGCCATGGTGCCAAGAAAGCTGTGTCAGATTAAGGATAATTTGGCTGTTTTGGTAAACTGCTCTGAGCAGTGTGACTAAGTAGTGATAATCTCATTAAGTCACATTAAAACGAGCCCAGGGCATTGAAGAGGGGGATTTCATGGTGACCATCAGTGGAATGGTGATATATGAAGTGTGGTTAGTACAGGTCTTAATTGTTGCCTCCTCTGAATTTAAATGTGCTTTATGCTGAATGTTGGGAAGTCTATATCTAGACAGTTTGTTGCTTAATTAATGTGGTACTTAGCCAGAATCACAGCTCACTTGATTATGTAAAAGCTTGGTTACAGGTGTCTTGTTCTCCCATAGGATGCTCACTCACAAGGAGAGGTGGTGGCATGCCTGGAAAAAGGCCTGGTAAAAGAGGCAGAGGAGACTGATTCTCGAATCCAGGTTTCTGATCAGTGTAAGAAAGCAATTCTTCGTGTGGCTGAACTCTCTTCTGATGACTTCCACCTGGACAGGCATCTCTACTTTGCATGTCGAGATGACAGAGAGCGATTCTGTGAAAATGTGAGTGCTTTCTTCTTCCTTTCTCTCTACAGTAACCCATTAAAAAAGCCTGAAACCTCTCTGGAAAAAGCAGTGGAAGGGAGCTGTAGACTAGAGCCTGAGTGATACTGTGTAATACTGAAAATAGACACCCTTTAACTGTCATTTTGCAGTAATTTCAGCATTAAATTCATTCACCCAACAAACATGCATTATTTCCAATGGGTTAATGAACTGAATCGGCACAAATGGTTTAAGGGCTATGAGAGCAGGTGTGACAGGTAGTGGGGGAGGAAAGGCAGAGGTGAGTGACCACTCCTTTCTACAGCTGTGAGCTGTTGCACAAAGTAAGCCTGGTCTGACTGTTGTACTTGTAGCACTTTTTATGCCTAGCATGCACTGCATTGTTCGGTCTCAGTTAGCTTGTATTAGCTGAGAATTGTTACACTGAAAGGGTGATGAACATGACCAGATTTTTTTTAATGCAATAAAGTTTAAAGGATTTTTATTGCATAGAAGCTACTTTAATATATTATTAGTTTAAAAAAATTCTCCTCAGGTGTAGTTTAGCCTGCTCGTCAAATGTTACAAGTATTATCTTTAAGGGTAAATGTTACTGTTCTGTTTCTCAGACTCAGGCTGGGGAAGGCCGAGTATACAAGTGCCTCTTTAATCACAAGTTTGAAGAATCAATGAGTGAAAAGGTAAGTAAGTACCCTGGTGAGACAAATCCTTACTGCAGAAATCATCAGATCACTCCTCAGTCCAGGCTGCATTATTCTTTTCCTGTGTTAAGGAAAATGTCATCTTCCTAGCCAGATAATCAGCTAGTTTAACAAATGCTTTTACTTTGATATTTTTGTGTTTCAAGTTTCAGTCTTTCAAGTAAAGGATTTAAATAAATCAAAGCTTTTGGATGGGTAGTTTGGAGAGGCAAGACATGGAGCTCAAGTGGTAGCATTGTGATTGACTGTTTAAAGTAGCAGTCACAGCATGCTGGGCTAAGCCTTGGAAAAATGGTGTTCTAATTGTACAGATTAAAAACAAAAAGAAGCTGTGCTTCTTTCACTTGTGTTTTTAAGGCTGTTTTGGAGCATCACATTCTGTGTGGGAAGGATGCATGGTTCAGTGACTGAAACCAGTTTTCCTTCTGGTTTTCTTGAAGATGTGGTTTTCAACAACAGCAAAATAAGTTGTTCTAGAAAGCTAGTTCTGAAAAGTTGGTATTGGTGTAGGTGCTTTGTTAAGGCAGCAATGCCTTCAGTGATTTTGGAAGCAGCATCATAGTGTTTGGGATTATATGGAATTGTAATCTGTCGGAAAGGATGTGAAGATGAGTATCTGTATCTCCTCAAAGAAGATCTGCTGAAGGAGCCCGACTCAGAGGGCTGAAGGGATCAGACTAATTTCTTTTTTGTCAATTGCATTAGCTGTCTGACAGCTTGGTTCCAATTAACAAATTCAAATCTGAACAGGGGATGTCTGAGGGCTTTAAACAAGGCTCCATTTTGTAGAAGTGTGTTACTGAAATGAACTGCTGCTGTTGCTTTAATCACTGTTTAGTTATACAGGGACACTGGTAGTTTTTGAAGGGTGTTTTCCATTATCAGCTGACTGAGGTATGAATGTTAAGATGTAGAGAGGTTACACCAAGCTGCAGCAGATGACTTTGTAGAGAGAGAGGGGTGGATGCTCTGAGGACACAGTTTGCAGAGCAGAAGGAACACTAAATGTAGTTCTCACTTTTGTAGCTGCCAAGGTTGGACCATCTGCAAAGTCACTGGTTTTGTAGAAGCTGTTACCCAGCAAAGAGTCCCTCGTTGCTGAAAGTGTCGGCTTCTGCATACACATGTAGCCAGCAATAGCTGCTGGTGGGTGGCTTGCTTTGTGTCATCCAAAACTGGCTCCTGGGCTGTATCCAGCCTTTCCCTGCTTCAGGTGTTGAGGTATCTGCAAGCCTGTATCTCCCTGTGTCCAGAGCTGTAAATTTGTCTAGTCCTGGGGTCTGGGACTGCACAGAAGTGTGAAGGATGACATGGGAATATCTTGGAGTAGGGCTTTCCAGGTCCTCAAGTAGGTGTGGGAAGAAGGGGGCAAAGTCAAAAACCTGATGTTAGAAATTGGGGAGCGGGTTCTAGGACTTTCCTGTTCCTTGTGCCAAGATTGCTCCCTCTTCTCCCTACTCCACATATTCACTGTTTTTCTTCCTTTCAAATGGGCTGGGAATGGACAAATTTGTTTAAGCTATTCTGAATTATCTGCTGCCCTCAGATTTAATTTTCACATAATTTAAACCAAAAGCTATGAAGTGTAGCAGTGTTTTTACAGGTCCTTTTTTGGTTGAAGTTTAGAGGGTTGTTCTTGCAGCTGCTGGGTTCAGGTTTGGCCACAGTGCATCCTTGTGAACCTCACCAGTTGTGGAAAATGGCTAGAAATTCCCACGGTTAGACTGTTTTATCTCCTATCATCTGCTCAGCGCGTTGCGGAACAAACCCAAGAAACGCATTATTTTGAAAATGCAACTGGAAAAATTTATTTCTTGAGGGCATGGGGTGAGCATGTACCACAGCTGGGATAAACGTCAGCAACTCATACCACGAATGAGTCACGCTCTTCACAAAAAGTTGGATGAATGTGCAGTTCTGAGAACTGCTCCGCAGAGAGCTGCTCCCTTTGAAACCCCTGATCTGTTGACCTCGGCGTGCATTGTTAACTGTTTTCTATCTATGAGACAAATGAAATTTAGCTGCAGTCCAGCTTAAATGCCTGAATTTAAAAGCATCGGTTATTTTCTGAGATGCAACTTGAAAACTTGACAGCAGCAGGTCCAGCTCTCTGCCACCAGCACACAGAAGCTCATTCCACCATCCCAATGTGTCTCCTGCAGTGTCGTGATGCGCTGACGACCCGCCAGAAGCTCATTGCCCAAGACTACAAAGTCAGTTACTCGCTGGCCAAGTCCTGTAAGAGCGACCTGAAGAAATACCGCTGCAACGTGGAGAACCTGCCCCGCTCTCGGGAAGCCCGGCTTTCCTATCTGCTGATGTGCTTAGAGTCTGCTGTGCACAGAGGTAAGTGGAATTCAAGACTTGCTGGGACCTTGATTTTAAAATAAGGGGCCTTCAGCTTCAATGTTTATTTACAGTCCCCCTCTCCTCTTTCCAAACTTTGTTGCCAAGGCAGATTTCCTCATCATGGTGCTTTCATCACTGTTGTTTTGATGATCAGAATAGCTGAGTAAACCCCTCTGCCACTGACTCCTTTTGTGCAGACAAGAAGTTTAAAATGCAAAATAGCAAATCCCACTTGGACTGCTGATTTGTAGTTGCAAATCCTTCTATTCACTGTGAATTCAAACAGCTCTTTTCCTCCATTGTGTAATAAGCATTAAATATGCTACAAGGTTAAAACACAGAACAGTGAACCTGTTTATCCTCACTCAGGGAGAACCAGGGATACTCAGTCCTCTCTGCCTGTTGTAAATAATGTCTTTTCTTGCAGTTCAGTAGCTTGAGTAAATGCCTTAATTTCTCTGACTCTGGTTTTTCCCTATGTAGAAAGAAGGTAAGTGTGAGAATATTATTTTTGGTCATTTAAATTAATGTAAGCTGGAGGTGTCCTAACGCCAACTGCTGTCTCCAAAGGCATTAGAAGGCTCAGTGCAGCTGGACCATGCTAAAGGTTCCCTGTGAAATGGCCATAATATGAAACAATGTGTTACATCCTCTAGATCTGCACTGGAGAACTGCTTGTTTTCTGTTTTCCCTCTCAGCATGCAGCTGGGTTGTTTCAGAGTGAGCAGCAGGGCTGCATGCTGCAGTGCCTCTGGCATGGGATGGAAAGGCTGCCATAATTCCATAAGCAGTCTGCATTTGTGAGTTTGAATAACTCATTGCTTCTGATTGATGTGGAAATGACATGCCCTGTTTGTAGAAAAGTTGTGGTTTGGGATGTTTGGTTTTTTTTTTTTTCCTTTTTCACTTCTCCCTGCAGTAGAGCAGGTGGTTTCCTGAATTGCTTGCAGAAACTGCTGTTCAGCTATTCAGTTTCATGGTGGAACAGGTTCTGCAGTGTGTCATGCATGAGGCATAGCCCAAGAAGAACACTAATTATTCCACACAGCACCATGTGCATCTGTAACAATGCCTGGCAGCCCCTGTTGGGGTGTCCTCTGTTCCATGGGATGTTGTGTGTCACACTTTGACACGAAATGAACGACGCACACGTACTGAGTTGGAAAGGCAGAAAAGAAGGCAGTTTATTTTCAGACCTCATATTTATAGAATGCTAAAAGTGACCATGGATTGGAGGATGAAATTGCCACCTCTCCAACCACACTGGTCAAACTAACAGTCCATTAACTCTCTCCTCTTCCAGAAAAGAATGCAGACAATCAGTATTTACATGAAAAGTGTGTGAGAAACTCCATTACAAACATGTAAACATCAGAAGGCTTAGAAGAACTTTAGAACAGGGCAACAGTTGTGCACATATAAATAGGTTGTGATGGGGACTGCAGGAAGGCTTATAGCAGATCTAAGCATTTGCTACAGCAAGATTTCTGTGCAGCTGCAGTGGTTTGTTGGACACTCCATACACATTCTCATTTAAGTCCGAGTTTTGACTTCCTGGGCATTTATGTGCTATTGCCCTAGAGAACCTTTTCATTGGAGAAAATATTTAACCTGCTGTCCAAACAAATTCCTCTCCCAGTTACATACCAAGCTGGTGAACCTATCAAAGGTGACTTCTGCAGTGGATAAAGGAGCCCTGGAGCATATGGGGAAAAGCTGACTTGTGCTACAGAACTGCAGATCCATGAGTGCTTTCAGCTGTTCTTCAGAAGCAACTCCTGTAATGTGAAATCCAAAATCAGATTCTCCTAGTCTTCCAGGCATTCTTTTTTTAAAAACTATGTTAAATCCATAGACTGGCTATATTTTACAGAGTTGTTGAAATGACAGGAGCTACCACAACCACTGGTTTATTCCCCAGCATGAATGCTCCAGCACATTTGTCTTAGTCTGGTGTTGTTCAGAGTGTGGACATTGCTCCTGCTCTTCCAACACACTGGTAGCACAGGTTGAAACTAAATCACATCATCTTCTCTTGGCTCAGGTCGACAAGTGAGCAGTGAGTGCCAGGGTGAAATGCTGGATTACCGGCGCATGCTGATGGAAGACTTCTCGCTGAGCCCAGAAATCATCCTGAGCTGCCGAGGGGAGATCGAGCACCACTGCTCCGGCCTCCATCGCAAGGGCCGCACCCTGCACTGCCTGATGAAAGTCGTCCGGGGCGAGAAGGGAAATGTTGGGCTCAACTGTCAGCAGGCAGTAAGAAGCTTTTCTGTCACTTCACTTACAGTTTGCTCAGTTGGTAAACGCACTGATTGTCTGTCAACGTTTTCCCTTGCGATGGAGGTTCTGCTGAAGTCAGCCTGGCTCTGCTGGGTGCCACTGAGTGCTGGAAGCAGTTGTGTAATTACACAAGTTCGTGTGTACCAGCACATCAGTAAGGGTGGTGTTTTTCCCCTCAAAAAATACATTTTGGATTGTTGTGCTCTGGGCTTTTTATTGGATCTTCTGTAGTTCTTCTCCACCCACTCTGAAGTCATGGAATTCTCACCTGGGTGCAAGATGTAGGGAAACTTGCCTTTTATAATTCTAAAACATTCATTGTCCTTCCTTTTACCCCCTCTCCTTCCCTTTTCCCCTTGTGCCCTGTGCTTGGAAATGTACAAAACCTTTCAAAGCACCTTCCCCCTCAGTTTTACTTTTGCTATCTAATTCAGCTTTAATGATGGAAATGGAACTTTGCGGATAGGGAGGTACAGCAGACTGCTGTGTGTTGATGTACTTGCAGCCAGTGAAGGAAGTGTCATTTTCCTCCAAATTACCTCTGTAAAATAGAATATTTCTTTTTGCCTTTTTTAAACTCCATTTTGGCCCAAATACATCCTGCTTATCATTTCTTTAAGTTGAAAACAATTTAATTTTTGTTCAAACTCATTAGTGCTTTTTAATATGAAATTACATTTTTGTACTTAGTACTTGGTTTTACTGACCCATGAGCCCAAAAAAGTGACATCAATGATAAAAATGGCAAGGGAGCGTTAGTGCTGATGTAGGAATTTGGAGAGATGTGTGCTCTTGACTTCTTTTAATAAACAGAACCACCATTCTGTACATTTTTGTTTTAAATGTAGCTTAAAATTTGAACCTCAAATGATGCCAGTTTGTGTGTATTACCAAAGATAAATTAATAGCTGTTAAGTTTTTGTAAGTCATAGGGTGCTTTTGTGATGAAGCTTATTTCTGCATATATACCAGGTGTACTGGTGCAGCAGCTGTACAGTTTGAGTCATTCCTGCAGGGATCTGTAGTGCATGACTTAGGCTTTGCAGCCTTTGTGTGAAAAACTGAATATTTGTTTCTGTTTAAATATGAAATTGAAACTGCTGCTTCAGAATTTAATTATTTGCAAATATTCATAAGATCAGTTAATATTGGGAATAACTTTTAGATCATGACATGCATATTCAGAACAAGTCATAAGTCAAAACAGGAGGCCCCCAGAAATTATATGGGATTTCAAACTTATAGAGAAAAATATCTTTAGAAATTTAGGGCAAGTTTGGAGGTTTTTTAGTTCTCCTATACTTAAAGCTACTGCTTTATTTTTTTACAGTAAGTTGATGCAATAGTAAATAGGATTGTCCATGAGTCCCCTTCGAGTTAATGTGGCTTGTTCTCTGGGCAAAGGACAGGAGAAAGCAAATTAAGTGTTGATTTTATACCTACATTTAGCTTGTCTGGATTTTTATAGGCAAGAGGAAATAGATGATTGCAAGAACAGGATAAACATTCCAATGTTCTGAGTTTCTGAAGACTGACACAATACTACTATATGGCTGCGTACAACTTTTGAAGTACTAAGTAATTTATTGTTCTTATTTTTTGTATTTGAATGGTAGGGTTTGTCTCAGCTGTCAGTGGCTTTGTTGTGTTTTGACTTAATGTGTTAGAATGAGCCTTCTGCTTTTACCTTTAAAGGTAAATGAATTATCTTTGCAAGGAAGAGAATATTGTGTGAAACTCTAACAGATACTGTGCAACTTGGGCTAGAGACTTCAACTGCTTATCACATGAGGTTGGCCCATATGGCAAGCCCTGAAGAAGGGAAGTTAAATATCCATCCTTCAGAGTAAGCTGGGGCCATTTCAGTTCTTTTTGGGTACCTAGAGAGCACCTTTGGTGTGTGGTTCTGGTGTGGCTCTTGATGGTGGGGTAGTTGTCTATGATGCCCCTGCATTTTCACCTGCAGAAAGAGAGGAAAATAGCATAGGTGCTCTGGGATGGTCCCAGCAGAGCTTGCTGCAGTGCTTTGGGTCCATCTCCAGATGTTTTCTATAGAGTCAAAAACTCACATCCTTGTGCTTTTAGCAGTATCATTAGCTAATGCTAATACAGCACCTTGATTTCTTGGCTAACTCAAAGCAACAGATGTTGTCCTGAAATTCTTCCTTGTAGAAGCTCTATGGCCAGACACACCTGCCTAGAAATTTTGCCAGAGGCAATTGTAAAGGGAAACATCTGTTTTGGATCTGGTTTTATTTCCTGTCCTGTCTGTGATGGTTTGCTCTGATTTTGCTTGCCCTATGAAAGGAAGACATTAGCCCATCTGCCAGAAACAATATAAAGAATCCTAAAATAACAAAACACAGCCAAAGAACCTCCATTTCATTTTCCTGCAAGAGCATTGACTAGTACCCTTTCCTGCAGGTGGATTATGAGTGATTATTTGTATTTAAAATTTTGAACAAAATGCACTCTTAGACATTCTCAAACCCCAGTATTTTAACATGAGAAGTTCAATTTCTTGTGAGACACCTCAGCCAGAGTTATCTTGCATGTGGGAGTCTGTGCTCACACCTAACTGCTGTTGTGCAGGAAGCACATCTAGACCCAAGTGTCAGAGCTGTGTGGGGGTTTAGTCTCAGTTTGAGTAGTGAACTTGCCAAAATGCTGAAGCTCTGTGAGTGGTAGGTAGAGGAACAGTGGCTTTCTGTAAGTGGTTTGGCCAGAGTTAGAAAGAGGACCCCTGGGTGTGTGCTGAGCCTCATAAGGGATCCTGCCCACAGGGAGGGTGGGTGTATGCTGTGGTAAGTCATCAGATAGCCTCACTTAATTGTGAGCATCAGCCCTTCAGAGGTCTGCAGCTGTACTGACAGGGTCTAGCATCTCTGGTGTTGCTTGGTGGAAGCAATATTTTATATCAGAACTGTTGATAAATTGTTTTTCAAATATGTGGCTTCTGTGTTGCCCTGGTCTTACCTTTGGGGTTTTTTTCGGTTCAGACCTTTGAGTGTATAAAACTGAAATCCCTGCTTAAAGGGCATATGTTTCTTGCCTCTAACTTCTGATACATATGTTAAATTGATAGTTCATTGTAAATTTAGTTCCATGCCCAGGATAAAAGTTCAGAGCACTGTAGAGTTTATCCAGCTCCTTTTCAGCTCTAAGGGTTTGTTGTGTGAGGGAGGAAAAATCCTATACAACCTTCACTTCTGTCACTGGTGCCAAATTATTCCTTCTTCCCTGCAGTCAGGGCAGCTGGCTTGGTGCTGCACATCGTGCATGAGGTTGAGAATTAAGGTCGGGAATTCTGCAGTAGTGCCCAAAACAGGGTGGAGGGATAAGAAGGTGCTTCAGTGCTTCTGAGCTGTTGTACCTGGTGTGCTTTGGCCTCTTCCACTTGATAGCAACAAAAATACCAATTAACTGAGACCTGAGAAAGAATCCTGCCTACATAATGCTCTGGCCAGTTTATTTTATCTGTGTGTGTAAGAAAATGTTGAGTTTGAGGTTCTATTCACCCATCTTTCTGATATGTAAGTCACCTGACTTGAAGTAATCCCAGGAGTTTGCACACACAGAGTATTCACCATCTATGCAAGCTGTGTGAGTCTCTGCCCCAGCAAAACCATAATACTCTTCTTCCTCTTGCAGTGACTCTCACAAGTTTGTAAAGAACACATCCAGTCAAGGTTTGACCTTAAGGTTCTGTTTGACCACTGTCAGAGGTGTATAAAATGCTTCTTTTATTATTATTTTTTAATGAAAATATCCCAAGAATTTTTGATAGACAGTGCTCTTGTCAGCTGCCTGCATCCCTTAGAAACTGAGGCTGGGCATAATTAAGAGTGAGTTTCAGGAAATCCTGTGTTCCTCCCAGGCAATCTGTGGTCTCTCCTCATGACTGCAAGTTTCCTATTGGATAAATAGTGCTAGCTTGTATTTTCACCAGTCTTCTGATGCTTTTTTCTTGCCTGTGTTTTGTGATGTTAGGGCTTTGCCCCTGAGAGTTTCCTGGATGGTGTTTAGGTGCAGACTTTGAAAGGTGGAGGATAAAATTGTAACTGTGCTTTTGATTTAGTTGGGCTGAGGGCCAGTGACAAAAATCGTTAACTAAGTGTCAAGATGTTAAGAGCACACAGACCATTTGATGTTGGTGTGCAGCTGCCTTCTCAGCAACCTCTCTTTTTTTTTTTCCCCCCTTCAAATTTGTCGGCTGAGAATGTTTGCCTGCCGAATGATGATACCAGTCTGCCTTCCATCAGTCTTTGGAAATCCACAGCTTGATGGAAAATGAAGTGGGGCATGGGGATCCTTGGCTGAGTTAAGGTCCAGAAGCTATCCTTGTCCCAAAACTGAGATTTACTCAAATTCTCTTCCCCTGGCCCAGCAGACACCTCCCAAATTAATGTTCAGATGATACGGACTGTGTCCACATTTGATTTTGTAACATAGTGCTAAATATGCTAAGTGATGTTTCCTTATTAATAAGAGCATTGTTTTTCTGCAGCTTTTGTCAGAATACTTGTTTCACAGGAAGAAAAGACTTGATGGAACTGTTCATACTGTATTTACCTATGAAAACTGAAAGTATTTAGAAGTCATAAAGGGAGTGCTGGGATATCAGCTTTAGGTTGGCACACCTGGTCTCTAAATCTTTGGAATATTTTTGTTTTCATCTTTCACTTACATTGTGACTTCTCCTGAGTAGTTAAAACATAGTGTCCTGGATTTATTTCATACCTTAGACACACACACACACAAACACACGCTAAAAAAAGTGTGTACTACAGACCCTGACTTCCAAAACCTTGAGCAGGCATCCCTGAGGAAATGTTACTTCATGGGACATCAGAACAGGACATTTTATCCTGTATTTCAATAAAACTTTTGTGTCCTCTCCAGGCAATTAAAAAACTGGTTTATACTTTGTAGATAAGCACACTATTTTAAGACATTGATTCAGGTTTCAGTTGTAAATAGTATTCATGAAAATACAAAAAATTTGTGTGTTTGGTATTGTCAGCCTTACGGAATGAGGCTACCGTAAAAGCTTAAGATAGATCAAAAATACAGTAGGCAAATCAAATTTTACCTGTTCTATTTTGTAAATTGGTATGTAAGTAATCCAAGTTCATGGCTGACCTTCAGTGTGTAACTGGTCTCATCCAGTGTTCCTGGGCTACTTCATAATGATAATTAGGGTCCAGCAGTGCTGGAGTTGGCAGCACAAGCTCTTAAAATAAAACACTGCAGAGCAGAGTTCATACATCATGGTGTTGTTACTGACACAGAATTACCACACGTAGAGATTGTAAGTAGTCTCATTTATGTCTTTAACATTTGTTTTCCTGTCCACAATTCCTTTCTTCAGCTTCAAACCCTGATTCAGGAAACGGACCCCGGTGCTGATTATCGCATCGACCGTGCGCTGAACGAGGCCTGCGAGTCGGTGATACAGACAGCCTGCAAGCACATACGGTCTGGAGACCCCATGTAGGTGCCTCTCAGTCAGAACTGGGGCTTTTTTTCCTGTTGGGCATCCACAAGGGTTGTGTGGCTGACCGGTAGAGTCACTAAAACCTGTCCAGACTCGTTACCCTAGACCAGTCATACAGAGCTGCACTGAGATGTT
Source organism: Ploceus nigricollis (assembly GCA_013399945.1). NCBI lineage: Eukaryota > Metazoa > Chordata > Aves > Passeriformes > Ploceidae > Ploceus > Ploceus nigricollis. The sequence continues at coordinate 188,675 of VXBC01012119.1, forward strand.
TCTATTCTTGCTGTACAAGCAAGCCAGTATTTTTATAGGACTGATTTAGCATTGGTGAAGGATGTAGCTTTCACAGGCACTTAGACTTGTGTTTGTAACATCTGATGTGCTAATTTCTCTAACTATGTAAGTCTCAAGCAATATCACGAAGTGACAAACCTGGAAAGGCCAGGTAAAGAAACCCATACTGCAGAGACGGATGTCTCCTTTGTCTTCAGATCTGATAATATATTCTCCCCTGGGCCAGATTTTCTCTAGAATACTCCTTATGATTTTGTTGTATATCAGACTTGCTGAGATAACTAAAACAATGGAACATAACAAATACAAATCTGATATACACTTGTTTTAGATGTAATCTTTTTGAAGGAAGAGAAAGATCTTCACTGAGTTTGAACATCTTATCTATGGGTCACTGGAAGACTGATTTGGCAACACCAGCTGTTACAGGGAAGCTCTGCATGATTTTAACAGTTTGTGGCCTGGCTTTTTCTTCTGTTTTCAGGATTCTGTCTTGCCTGATGGAGCACTTGTATACTGAGAAAATGGTAGAAGACTGTGAGCATAGGCTCCTGGAGCTCCAGTATTTTATATCTCGTGACTGGAAGTGAGTAGTGTAAAACAAGATTTATCTTCACTTGATGTTTGTATTAAGTGTTTGTATGCATTAGCAGTTCCTTGTAAAACAGTATAGCTTGTGGTTGTTCAGAAGAGGACTTTCAAGAATGCCAGGTCAGTAGGGTGTTAATGCTTGTGTAGAACACTAAAAGCAAAAGCTGCTTAGAAAAGTTGTGATGCTGCTTGAATCAGGTACTCTTTTAGAAGTGATGCAGCCTTAAAAAGTTCTCAAGTTTGAGCTCTAAAATTTGTTGCATCTTTAATTAAAGAATTCTGTCTGACCATGTTGAAGCTGGGTCACTTTGTCTGCAGGTGGCAGCCACTTGTATCTACTCCAAGTGCTACAATATGGAACTTAAGGAAATGAAGTTTTTAAGTATAACAAAGACTCGCTGTGTGAGAAGCTTCCTGCCTCCATTTCTGCCTTTTTTCAAATTCTCTAAGTGTGATTACAGCCTGTAGAGCAGATGTAGTACCCTTCAGAGCACTACTTTTCCATCTTTCTCATCCAGAGATGGCAGTGCTTTGTTTTAAATACATACAAAGCCCCTTGTGTCAGTGTTGGTTAGGATGAGGAGAGAATAAATTTGATAAACGTGACCAGTGAGGAAAGAATAACTGTTTGGCTTGTCTTCTAAAGAAGATTGAGAGGTGAGGAAATAGAATACATTAAATGGGGTTACTGCAAGAAATTGAATAATTGTTCTCAGTGGCCACAAAGAGTGTAAGGCAAGAAGTCCTGGGCTTTGATTACTGCAAGGAGTGTTCAAATCAAACGTTAAGAAAATCTTGACTCACAGCAAGTCATGTATTTATGGACAGCATTGCCAGTAGCTGAGAGCTGATGTGCTCTGTGAACCTTCTGCTTTTAAAAATGGGACTTCATGGAGCAGGGAGTTAAGGCTTTTTGGCTGTTATTTAGTCATCTCAATAATTATCTCCATAGGTAGACAAGAATACTTAATTTTTCCCCCCTTCCTGTTTGTCTTCATTGGTGGGTCTCCTGCCTGTACTGTTTCCAGCAGGTAATTCATTGTTTGAGTCAAACTTAATTGGAAGAAGGAAGACTGATTATTTACATTTTCCTGGGAGTAAGAATAATTCTAATTCTATGAATGCAGGCTGGGCAGCATTAGCTTATCTTTGTTTAACCACTGTTCCCCAGAACTGGCTTATGAATCTGTTGCACTGACTGTGTGCCTCAGACAGATGCACAGAGTAGAAGGGGTTTTGTTGATACCTTTATTATTATCTATATAATTGTGTCCACTGAAATCACTTCATGTTTTTTTCCTATAGTGTTTTATAAATACGAAATTTACATTTTGGAAGGCTAGCAATATCTCACTTAGCTTTCTTGTAATTAGACATCATCTTAAGAGATCTGCACTTACATGCAAAACAGGGGGCACTGAGTTTGCAGCTGGCTGAAATCCAGGGCAGACAGAATCAATCCAACTCAGATTTTTGTGGAATTGGTGTTTCAGAATGGTAGCAGTACAAAGTAAGTGTAAGATATTACACAAGCAAAATGTGGTATGTACCTGCCTTTCTGCTCCTTCAGGGCATCAAGGAGATGATTTCTTTTCTCATGTGTCAGCATTTGGCTGGCATACTGCAGAAGAAAATGGGAGGTGCTTCAAGAAGTGTTGAAAATTTGATCTGTAATTAAAGATTTTGGTGTTATTTAGGGAGTTGATTTCAAATTGAGTTAAGGCCACCTGTTGGTTCAGTTGGTCAGACACTGCTGCTGAGTGGTGTCCTGGTGGTGCCTGAAACTTGAAGTGGATTTTCTGCCTCCAAAGCATTTTGGGATATGAAAAACATTCCATGTTTGAATGATGTGCCAGTGATAACTCCTTTGTTTGCAGATTGGATACAGTCCTTTACCGCAAGTGTCAGGGAGATGCCTCCCGCCTCTGCCATACCCATGGCTGGAATGAGACCAGTGAGCTGATGCCTCCAGGGGCTGTTTTCTCCTGCTTGTACAGGCATGCATATCGCACAGAGGAGCAGGGAAGGAGGGTAAGTGCTAATGGACAACTGGTTGCTTGTTGATCTGTGGTGGAAGGGTTGCACACATGTTTGGAAGTTTGACACGCAATGCTAAAACTGCCAGAACTCAAACAAGCTACTTTAAATCATTTACTGTAGGTGGTAGTTGCACTGCTTTGGGTGTCCAGCTCCTCCTCAAGGGTGCCCTGAAAGTCTGGGTGGTTGTTCTGGTAAGGCAAAGTAGGCCCAGCAGGATGACTGACCCGTGTCACAGGCCCATGGAGAGAATGGTGTGCTGACATCAACTTACATTTCTGTTCAAACCCAGTAAACGTCCTCCCTCCCTCCCTCCCATGTCTTTCCAAAGAGGAATGTGATTCCTTGCAGATAGCCAGCATAGATGCAAAATTGGTTTTATGCAAAAAAGAGTTTCAAGATCAACTTTCCTCGGCTGTTTCTAATTAAGTTTTGATTTGTGCCCAGCTTCAGATTGTATTTCATTTAGTTCTTCCTATGGATATAATGCATCCTTCCAGTTCTTTGGAGCATGCTGTACTGGTTAAATGTACTTATGCTGTCTTTAAAAAAGACAGTGGGGATCTGACTTGCTGCCCTGCAGTCTGGAGATCCACCATAATTGCATTTGTGGTTGAGAGCTGCTCTTCTCAAGTTTGCTGCCCTCTCGTGCCTTTAGCAGGGCACTCAGATGAAAGCACCTGGGTACTCAGTTCCATTTCTTTTGGCACTGTAGTGTACACAGTCCCTAGGAGTTGATGGGTTTACACAATGGCCCCGTTTAAAAATTAATTTCCACAGCTTGATTTAGAAGGTCTTTTGTGGCAGAGGTCAAGTATTGATTGAAAGCATCTCTTTTAGGAATAATTTTTTTTAATGCAGTTTCTTAGTCTGCTGAGTTAAGATTTTTTTCATTCCATTTTATATTAGTGCTGACCAAAGAAATCAATAGCCACCCTGCAAATAATCTATCAGAAAGAAAAAAGGTTTTTAAATGTGTTTTTCTTTCGGAAAGTAGGCTAAGGGAGCAGCTGTCATTTTGAAATTTAGTCTTGGAAGCAAACCCATGGGAGGTTATACCTGTATTTGTTTCCAGTGCTGTTGACAGAATGCTAGGTAACTTCCAGTGGTTTGGATTTTTAAATGTATGAAGCTTTAAGCTTCAGCTGGTACATTTTAGGTTGGATAAGCACCACACCAGGATCCCTTGGTTTCCTACAGTTTGTTTCTTCCTGTCTTGCAAATGCTGACTCCGATGTGCTGCAGTAGGGATTGCTGAGCAGAAATTACAGCTGGACTATGTTGCCTTATTCTGGGCTTCCCATTTGGTATTAAGGGCATGAGCTACTTTGACTTTCTTCTCTGGAATCGGTCTGTAGCCTTGAGTGAAGGTGTAGCAGATAGCCTGGGAACCTGATCTGACATCTCTTTCATAAAGTGAAGTAGCGGTTTAAAAATACAAAATGAAACTTAATGGAATGAGAGGAGCCTCTATCTAAACTAAATGACAGAGCTCCAAGCTCTTTTGGAGCCCTCATTTCTTGTGGGGGCCCTGGGAGGCCTGTGCTGAGCAGTGCAGGACTTTTGTGCCTTCTGGGATTGATGATGGCATTTGTGGTCACTCTCAGAACCTTACCTGACAGCATCCTGTTTGCCCTGTGTGGATTTAGGGACCAAACACTCCCTGTTCTCTTTGCAGCTATCACGAGAGTGTAGAGCAGAGGTCCAGAGAATCCTCCATCAGCGAGCCATGGACGTGAAGCTGGACCCAGCCCTCCAGGACAAGTGCATGATTGACTTGGGGAAGTGGTGCAGTGAAAAAACAGAGACAGGGCAGGTACTGTACACGATATCATTGCTACTTTGTTTGCAAAGCTGGATGGGTGGGAAAGACATAAAGGGGATAAAAGGATGTCTTCCTGCCTCTTGATAGTGGAGAATGTGTTAAAAATTAGTGCAGTTCTAAACAAAATCTGCACCAGACTGAGACAGGTGGTGCAAAAAAGTTTTGCGTGTTCAGATGTTAGTGGAATGAGAAGAGAGAAGGGGATAGTTTGCAGAAAGGGCTTTAAAGAAGCAACCTTACCCTCAACCTCTTATTTGTAATATTCTATTACAAGCTTGATATTTCCCACATAAACTTTATCCCATTTCCATTTGGCAAATACTGACATGCTTCTTGTGTTTATACAGAACTGAACTAACATCTGCAGCTACTTAACAAAGTTTCAGCAAATACTTTCATGTTAAATTGCTGTGCCTGGAGGGCCGTAGTGAAGGGACCATTCTGCAGCAGATGCTGTAGACACTACTGTCTTTCTGAAGTGCCCATCATAGGCTGGGTAACTAACCTCCCTTTAAGGTCATGGGAAGGGCAAATTAAATGGGCTATTCCAGAAGTGAAAGCACATCATGTAGCTTTTGAGAACAAGTGGTAAGGTAACATCCTAGACCAACATTTTTAGTTATTACTATATATGTGTGTTCTGGGAGTGCTAGTGGAGGAGTGGGATTAAATGAGATTTAGGACTTTACAAAAAAGAGGGCAGTTTCACATGTGTAGCAATGTTTTAAGCCTAGAATTTCAACTTGGGTTCTTGGATCACACACTAAAATGTCTGTTTCTGTAGGAGCTGGAATGCCTTCAGGACCATCTTGATGACTTGGTGTCTGAATGCAGAGACATAGTGGGAAACCTCACTGAGCTGGAGTCTGAGGTGAGTGGATTTCAGCCTGGGGTAAAGGGAATAGATGAGCATGTCTAGTTAAGCATGCCATTTTAATAATAATGAAGAAACCTGAGGTTAGAGGAGCTGTAGAAATGCAGCTAGGATGTGGCATCAAAATACATCCTTTTTACCCCATACAATGGAAGTTTTCCTGGAGTTTCTTGAGGAAGAGAAATGAACAACAGTTCAGGATTTTAGGTTGGTGGCATATCTCCTGCTTTAAAGGTCACTTACGGTACTAAAACTAAGATTTGCAGAGGAACCCAGTTAACTTTAACACGAGTCAAGAAATGTGATGGGACTTGAGATTTTGGTCTCGCTTGCAAGTAGTTTTGAGTGCTGTATTGCAGCTTCCGTCCCAGTCACAAAAAATTTGCAAGCAATAGCCACGAGGTATATCAGTAGAGATTTCCACTGACATTGGCAGCTTTACTTCTTTGGTGAAGCTGCATATTTGACTGCTGAGACCCAGACTGTTCCCTGTATGTCTTAAAATTTACACTGTGCCCTAGGGAAAGTTCCCTTCCAGTGGTTAGAAACTTGGTTTTCTCAGAACTATGCCAAAATCTTCAACTCCTGCCTAGGTGTAAGGTGATTTCTAATGCTCTAGCACCTAGTTTGGAGGAGAATGACTGAATTATCCAAGCCAGGAGTTTCTATGGAGACCAGGCTCTTCCCTTAAGCTGGAAGGCTTGTCTTGCATTTGCCGTGTTGGCAAGAGTGAACCCCGGGATTTCCAGAGCTAAAGGGCAAAGCTGTCTGGATTGCATTTTTCAAAACCCTCTAAACTGGGTTGAGTGTGAGTTTTCACAGGTTTTTTCCAGATTCTTTTTCTCTTGTGCATTCACTGTGAAAATGAAAAACTGTATTTTCTGCAGGACATTCAAATTGAAGCCTTGCTGATGAGAGCGTGTGAGCCCATTATCCAGACATTCTGTCATGTGAGTACACTGTAATGGTGTGAATATCTTTGAGGAAAAACTCAGTGGGAAAGGTTAGAGAGTTTTAGTATTAGTTCTTGCTACACCTCAAAAGTAAAATCAGAGGTAATAATTTCCAAAAGTCTTCAATTAAAATATCACCCTGAAATAAAAATTCTTAGTTCTACCTAATGTTTCTGCTGTTGTCAGAGCCCTAGCATAAAAGCTAGTTTGAAGATGAAAATTGCTCTGTAATTGGCAAAAATCACTCTTTACAGTGAGTTAAACACTAGACTTTTTTCCTTCTCCTTTACATGCAGACATGTCTAACCATTGTACTCTGTGCAGCTGCTCAGCACCGCTGAAATAACTTCACTGGTGTAGGGCTAGTAGTTAAAGAGCAGTGAAGGCACCTAATTATAATATGTCATGTAAGCACTGAATCCTTGCAGTGTGTTCTCCTGAGTCTGAAGTGTGTATGTTTCTGAGATGGTTCTTCCCTGAACTGTATAAACATTGTTGTGTGGTGCAACTCGAGGGTGGTCAGTTAATAGTGAGCTCACCATGGAGAGTGGAACTGGTCACAGTGGGCTAAAAGAGCATAAAACCCATTACTTATAAAAGTAGTTAATTTTTATGCCTTTCATCTCTTCTTCAGGAGGTTGCAGATAACCAGATTGATTCTGGGGACCTGATGGAGTGTCTAATACAGAACAAACACCAGAAGGAAATGAATGAAAAATGTGCAATCGGTGTTACTCATTTCCAGCTGGTGAGCAACGCTTTTTTCTGCTATCAGTGGAAGCCTGTTCTGTTCTTTCAGGGTGTTGCTGGGAATTAGCTTCTTCTTTGAAATTGATTTTTCACTGTATTTAAAGAGCTCTTGTGAATTCAGACAGTTGTATTTGCATGCCTGGTTATAAATGGTCACTTCTGGAGATGATTTCTTTTCAGCCCTTCCTTCCTCCCTGGCATTTGGTAGACAGGGTCTCAACTTCACTTCAGCAGGGCAGCATTCCCCTTGCTTCCACATTACTAAGTTTGAACAAAAGTATGTGCTAATTGTGTGATTCAACAAGTGTTCTTTTGGCCAGCACTTTGCTTTTTTTTTTTTTAAACTCTGGATGACCAAAGTTGTTTTTCTCCTCATTTCTCTCTTGCAGGTTCAAATGAAAGATTTTAGGTTCTCGTACAAGTTCAAAATGGCTTGCAAGGAGGATGTGCTGAAACTGTGCCCCAACATCAAAAAAAAGTATGCAGTGCCTGCCCAAACAGCAATCTGGTTGTATAAATATGTAATTAAATGACAGGGTATTTCATGATAGGACAGGAAACATTGGACTTCCTTTATAGGCTGATTAGTTTGTATGTGTTCCCTTAGTGACTGTGTTCTGCAGATGCTTAAGGTAGAGGCCTGCCTCTTAAAATTACTGCTGCTTTACTCCTGGATAGAAGCCTGTCCTCTTTATTTCACTTGCTGTGAAATTAGCTAATTATTACAATTAGTGGATTGCATGTCCCAGAATGTCTTATATCCTTGCTACATTCATTGTCTTCTAAGAGGCAGACTACTGTTGTTCTAGTTGCTGATCTGGGAAGGGAAAATATCCCCCTTGTTTTATCTGGTTTATTCACTGCAGTCTAAGGGATTTTTTTAATGTCCTACTGCAATAGTGTAAGGCTAAATTGCACACAAGGTCAGTCCTGTTTGTGGATAACAAGACTATTTGCATTTTATGAGGTAAATGCCCTTCCCATAGTGTAAAAGGATTGCTTGCAATGCTATGTAGGTATTCACCATCATCTATTTCTGAGATGAAGCAAAGCTTTTCTAAAGTGCTGACATGACTTAAGAGCAGAAGTCTTGCTGGGCAGAGGGGTTGGTGGCATTTTGAATGTTTTCCTGTCTGCTGATTTAGACTCCAGTTTAGGTTTTAATTGGGGTGCAGTTACTCTACATAGAACTGTACCCAGAAGTAAGCACAGATGCACAAGAATTTTATACTGTGTTTGGATTATTGGAGTCAATTTCTCTGGTGTGGTAATCTAATATCAGCCTTGGCTGGTGTTAGTGAAGGGTGTATGAATAAAAAGCTGTTTTCTTTTCTGCAGGGTGGATGTAGTGATCTGTCTGAGCACAACTGTGCGCAATGATACTTTGCAGGATGCCAAGGAGCACAGGGTCTCTCTGAAGTGCCGCAAACAGCTGCGTGTTGAGGAGCTAGAGATGGTAAACATGCCTGAAACTCTTGTCCTCCCCACTCTTGTAGTGAGGTCCTTCAGTTAAAGCTTCCTGGTTTGTCCACCTTTTGGGGAAAAAAAGGACGCTTGTTTGTAAGGTGTATTTTATTTATTTTTCCCCTTTTTCTTACAAGGGCTCAATTGCCCTTCACGGTGAAAGTACTGATTGTCTGCTTTAATGCCTTAAATATAGTCTTGTGAAGGCTAAGGCAAGCTAAATGGTCATTGGAATTTTAGCTAGAAGTGATTATGTTTAGTGTTAGACAGCAACGTGCTACACATTCTGATGTCCTTAACATCCTCTAGGAGAGAACAAAAGCTCCATTTTACAGACTGAGGAAACAAGCACAGTTGAAGCAACTCGACTCCAGCTGCTTCAAGTTGCTCAGTAGATAAATAGGAGTAGTGTTTGTTCTGGTAAGCAAAGCTGCCTCTCAACTTCCTGCTGCAGTGCTTGCAGTAATAAACTCTTAAGGTCTTTGTCCTGTAGATACTGTTTAAGTGTCAAAACTTCACCTTAAGTAGGTCCATATCGGAAGAGGAAGCACTCTTGCCTTTGTATGGAAGAATTCAGATGTTGGACATCACCAAAACCAGGAAACTTCATTCACATCCTCCAGATCACCTACTAGATGGGTGGCTGTTAATATGTCCTTTAGCTTTCATGTGGAAAGATTTTAGTCGTCTTGGGCAGTTGTGATGATGCCCTTTTAGGAGGAGCATTTGAAACAACTTGCTAGCTCTATAATTTGATTTAAACTCTTTCTTCAGTCTGAAAAGCTGAGAGATCGCTGCAGAGAATTCCAAAGTAGATTTCCTAACACCATTTTTCACACTCAAGACCCTTATATTCAAAGAAACTGGATGCCTGTTGTGAGGGTTGCTTACTTTTTGTGAGTAGAGGTCTTCAGTTAAGAGGTTAAAAAAGTGAAATAGTCTTGAGTCCTACTTTAAGGCTCATGTTGTAATTTTTCCTGCAGACTGAGGATATCAGACTTGAACCAGAACTGTATGAGGCTTGTAAAAGTGACATCAAGAATTACTGCCAGAACGTGCCCTATGGCAATGCTCAGGTAATGGAATTTATTAATAATTTACAATTTAATTTATACTTTCATTTCAGAAAAATTTTGAAGAACACTTTTGCCCATGTAAGTGCAGCTTGAGATTTTCATTTTGATATCAGTCAAATATTTTTGTAGTACTTGGAATGTTAATTTCTTTCTTTTCCACTGGCCCACAAGCATTAATACTGGGTGAATGCAATGCTGTGAGCCCTTCATTCTTTAGTTTATGCTAGTTTTAAGCTATTAGCAGCTGTTTACTGCAATTGTTGCTAAAGATTTTGTAGGCATAATGTCTGCAGGATGAGATTTGTGGTTCTGGAATAAGTCTGAGAGACCCTCTTCATCTCATTAAATCTTTGGGAGAAACGATGAGCTTAAAGCAAGTCCTGGAAATAAGCCTTGGTAATGACTTTGATAAAATCTAGGCACTGGGAACTTAACTGCCCAAATGAAATGAAGATGGTCACAAGGGGAGCACATGGCTGTGTATGACAGAATTATATCAACAGTGTGTCTATTAGGCCTGCAATATTGTGTTGTAGATTATTGAATGCCTGAAAGAAATCAAGAAGCAATTGAGTACACGGTGCCACCAGAAGGTGTTTAAACTGCAGGAGACAGAGATGATGGACCCAGAGCTGGACTACACACTCATGAGGGTCTGCAAGCAGATGATCAAGGTAATGGTAGTGTGCTCATTTAAGAGGGTGAGTTGGGATATAAGAGCTCTATCAGCTTTGAGCTTCCCATAAAGGCTTGTTACAACATTGCTGTGCTTTTTTTCAGATATATGATTGCATTTTTGCAAAGTAATCTGTTTCTTAACTCTGAATTAGGCTGGGGTTTCTTCAGGGCTCTTCTCTTTCAACTTCCTGATCAAAGCCTGTGTACTAATAAATTTGTCTTCCCAACTGCCAGCAGAATTGATGAGGGAAACTGTGCTGAGGCTCCTAATACAGTTCTCATCCAGTCAGTTTGGATTTGGATTGGCTTTTAGCAAGTGTGAAGAAGTTATGATTACAGAGAAGAGTAAAATCTTCAATTCACTGCTGACCTGGTGCACCCAGACTTTTATCAAACTGATAAAGCCGGCAAAATCATGTGTAACTTCAAATTAGAAATGAAAGCTGGAAGTGGTACCATGTAGAAAGCAGCAGTGAATGTACATATAAGACACTCTTTCACAGTAGCCAGAATTCCAGGCCCTGGAACACTAGTATTTGTGGTCTGTATGCAATGACTCCATATTTTGGCTGATGAAAAATATCCTGAGAGTTATTTGCTCTCCAGTTCAGACACATATTTTTAAAAAGAGATCTGTGATCTCATCAAAATAGTGAGGATTTGAAGATGCAAAAGCCTTATCTTACACCCATGGAATTAGTTTCTAACAAAAGAAATTAGTACCTTGGTCTGAATTTTGGGTAAGCTGGTTCACTTTTGACTGTCTGATTCAAGGGGGAAATGGGCTAATTATTGTCAATGAGCTCCTCTCTGCTTTCTCGCTGTGTGTCGTCTTAGCTTGCCCTGAGTGGTAAAGTCTTTACTGTTGCGTTGTCCAAGCAGCATTTACACAGGACAGCAGTATGTGTATAGATTTAAAAGACTGGTTTTTTAGTTTCTAAAATAAATGGGAACAAAAGTAGTTGAGTATGAGACCTAATTTGGTGGGTATTTCTTTCCAAGTGTACTATTTCTTAAGAATAGAAAATAAAGGCAATTTGCTTTTGATAAGGCCAGTCAGGACTGTACAGCTCAGTGCTCAGTCCATAAACATTAATGCCCATAGTCAATTCAGAGAGTAGCACTGAGATGTTGGAGCTAGGCAGGGTGACTGTATACCTCTCTGTTGGGCAGGTGATTTTTCCCTTTCATGAATTGGAAGCTGCTTGTTGGGTTTGGGTTTTGTTTTTTCAAGTGCTTTTAGTGATGCAGCTTGTTGGGTTTTGGGGATTTTTTGTAGCGGTTTTGTCCAGAGGCGGATTCAAAAAACATGTTGCAGTGCTTGAAACAAAACAAGAACAGTGAAGTGATGGATCCTAAATGCAAGCAGATGATTACCAAGCGCCAGATTACACAGAACACAGGTATCTTCTTCTGAAATAAAACCAGAACTTGCTTGCCTGACGTGTTCTGCGTGGTTGGAAGAGTATCAGTTTTGTTTTATTCTCCTTTGTTGTTTTCTATGTACACAATGACCTTAGTCAAGCATGTGTTGTTGAATCCTCCTTATTCCTGGAGCTCTTACCTCACAATTTGAAATTCTGTTATGGAAAAATACTACTTCCCCCAAAAATTATGTTCCTTGATGGTATAATGTCATCCAGGAAATTTCTATCCCATCTCTTTTGGAGTGTTATCTGTAATCTGAAGAGATGTGTGCTCTAATGAAGTTCTGTCATCTCTCCTGGTTAGATTACCGCTTAAACCCCGTGCTCAGGAAGGCATGCAAAGCAGACATACCAAAATTCTGCCAAAATATCCTGAATAGGGCCAAGGATGATACAGAGTTGGAAGGTCAAGTCATCTCATGCCTGAAGTTGAAATATGCAGACCAGGTGAGTAGAACTGGTGCCTGCAAAAGAGAAAATGTGCAGATCGTGCTGATCAACAGTCATTGAATAACAAATCAAACTTGGGCTTGTGGTGTGTTCAACATATATGACAGGCTATACATAAAAGGAGGTTTTTACGTTCCTATAGAAATATTATAGAATACAGGTTAATGTACAGGTGGTTGATTTCCAAAGGTCATTGAGTGAGTTAATGACTTTCTCCTCCAAACAGCGTCTCTCTCCAGACTGCGAGGACCAAATTCGAGTGATAATCCAGGAATCAGCCCTTGATTATCGGCTGGATCCCCAGCTTCAGATGCACTGTTCTGATGAGGTAGGAGAGTAACTCCATAGTTACTTTTTCAGGATGAAAGCTCCCTTCGTGTAAAAGATTTTTGTTTCTCAAAACATGCTTTCCTAATATGTAAAACAAAAAAATCCCTTTAAGCTGCTTCTAGCTAGTCAGATTCTCTGCTTGTGACTTTTGTCCAGTGCACAAGATTTAGAGTTTCCTGTGCAGTGCTAATACTAAGTTGATTTTTTTCATCTGGAATCTCATCAGTACTTGTGGCTATGGAAAAATACTTCTTTCCTGTTGTCAAAAAAAAAGTCAGTTCTCTGATCTTGTCAGCATTAACTGGAATACAGTCAGGCTTTTTGAGTTTTCACTTTTGGTAGCAGAGTTGGTCATGCTTCAGGTGCTACTTACTTTCACATTCTTTCCATGCCATTTTCTTCCCTGCCCTCCTCCTCAGTACAGCAATATTGACTTCTTGCTGCTGGGTTTCAAAGGGTTATGCATATTGCATGAGCCAGGCTGCATTTGGCTTTGGGGATTTTGGGGGGAAGGAATCTCATCATGTATTCTTTAGCTGCACCCTGTGATGAACTAACATATTGAGATATAAATGTGCTAAAAGGCAGAATGATTGTTGTGAACTATTTATGTTAAAACACCTCTTTCAAAATAGATTTCCAGCTTGTGTGCAGAAGAAGCAGCAGCTCAGGAGCAGACTGGGCAGGTGGAAGAATGTCTGAAAGTGAATCTTCTGAAAATAAAAACTGAGATGTGCAAGAAGGTAAAGAAAATAAATTGGATGTGCTCTAAAAAGCTTCCATCCCTGCAGAAGTTTGTGATTTTTCCAGATCACAGCCTAGGTCATGTTCTAGCTAGTGTGAGGCCAGAGTGCTGAAATTTCCCTATACATCTCGGTTCTGGCCTGCAGTGATTCAATTCAATTTCAATTTCCAATGAAAATTATGTTCCAAGTTCCTCCTTTGCAATTCCAGACTTGAATCCTTTCTTGATTGTGGTTGCCAAAGGTTCTTGTTACTAACCTGTTTCTTGATGCTATCTCCATTGCAGGCTTTCCTAGGCCCAGGCTGTGTGCTTGAGGGCTGTATGAATTGTGCCAGGACTATGGCACCTAATTTCAGTTCTAACTGAAGTAGTCCTGGCGTACTGACTTTGTCTTTTAGATTAATATGAGCATTTTAAGGAATGTTACAAACCAGGACACTTAATTAAGCCTAAACCAGTTTTCATATTATGTCCATATCCATATATATGTCCTTACCCATGGACAGTGGTGGATTTTCTCAGGATCTTGGATTTGAAAAGATAATTCAGAGACATTGATCATCATGAGTTTTGTTCTGTCTTCTTTTTCTGAGACGTACTTGTAATTTCCTCCTCTGCAGGAAGTGCTCAACATGCTGAAGGAAAGCAAAGCAGATATCTTTGTTGACCCAGTGCTCCACACGGCCTGTGCCCTGGACATCAAACACCACTGTGCTGCCATCCCGCCAGGGAGGGGACGCCGTAAGTGCTCGTGCTGTACTTGATTTGCCTCTCAGTCTTGAGATACTTAACCTGCATTTCTTACCAGCGTAATCTTACGTACAAGATATTTCCACCAGTCATTTGTAGCCAACAGGGTGGAACAGCAGCAGAAGTGGTAGATGAATGGGTGTCAAGAAGTCTTTACTTGTGTCCAAGTCTGTAGCTTAGAGAGGGCTCTGCCTGCAAGTGCTTGAATTGACAGTTGTGCATTAAAAGTCTGGAGTTGGGTTAACTAAGTCTGTGGCCTGTTTGCTACGAGCTAAGTAGTTCTTCACTGCAAAGCAGAAAGCATCTAATTAGGGATTAGTCAAGTATGGTAACATGAATCAAAAATACAAAATTTCATGTCTGTGTCTTATATGAGCGTTTAAATGAACGTATGAGTTAGTTGGCCAAGCCCCTCTGTAGGCACCAGAACACTGTGATCCCATTTCTTTTCACAAAACTGTGTGAAAAGTCAGGAAGTTAAACCTTTCAAAATATATTGTTGTTCTAAAGAAACTCCTAACAAGCCTAAGGAAATAAGGCTGTGTTTTTTCTGAATTGAATTTGATCTTAGCTCTTTCTAAAGGCTGGTGGCACGGAGTTCAGAGTGTACAGCTCATTGAAGGTGCAGATTTATAAGACTTCATAAAATCTCATATAAACCATATGAATTATATATTGGATACATACTGTAGCTTCTTTTTGGAAGTCAAAATTTCTTGCATCTCCAAATGCAATACTGATCGTGAATCTTGGTGAAATTGCTAGCCTCAGGCGTAGTCTGCCGGGTCTGTTTAGAAAGCCTTGTAACCATCAGCCTTCATGAGAATGCAAGAGCCCCTCTCTGCACCATGTTATCAAAGCCACTGTTTCTATTTTGTAACACCATCTTCTGCACATTACAGAAATGTCATGCTTAATGGAAGCTCTGGAAGATAAGCGTGTGAGGTTGCAGCCTGAATGCAAGAAACGCCTTAATGATCGTATTGAAATGTGGAGCTATGCTGCAAAGGTGAATATGTAAACAATTTCCATATTTTTATGCCTTAGATCTCTCTGTTGCAAGGTATTTATGAAAAACTTCAACTGTAATGAAATTCTTGTTTCCAAATGAAGTTTAGTATTTTGAGTTTGGTCCAGAAAAACTGAAATCAGGTTGTCTTCTTGGAACTTACATCTTATTTTCTCTGTGTCTTGGATGCGTCTCTAACAATGCAGAATTAAACTATCTTTTGTGTACACAGGCTTAGTCTCCTGCAGAGAAGGTGTGAGGCAATGAAATAGGGCAGGAAAACTTCCTGTTATAAAGGTGCCTCCTGAACAGCAGTTCCTTCAGGTGAATCATTGCAGGCCTACTTTCTTCTGGTTCAAGCCAATTCTAGCAACGACAGGACACAATAGCAGTACCTGACACTAAAGCTGGTAAATGTCACAGCTGAGGGTTGTGTGGAAAGCACAGCTTTGCTCATTTATTCCCTTTTCACCTCCAGGTTGCCCCAGCAGAAGGCTTTTCTGACCTTGCCATGCAAGTTATGACCTCTCCATCCAAGAATTACATCCTGTCTGTGATCACGGTTGGCATCTGTGTACTCTTCCTCATCGGCCTGATGTGTGGACGCATCACCAAGCGGGTGACAAGAGAGCTCAAGGACAGGTAGAGCCTGGATTGCCTGCTGAAGAAATGCCTGCCCAGTGCCCAGTTTTGTACAGCCCTCCTCTGTATAGTCTACCCACCCCCTCTTGTGAGAGGAGAATTAAAAAAAAAAAATTAAAGAAAAAAAAAATTAGAAAAGCAGCAGGTGTTGGCTCAGTTTTCCCATCCTGGATCTCATCCATGGCATCTTCATCCTATGAAAGTTTGTGTGCAACATTGGCAGCCCAGCCAGCAGCTTTTGTTACCCCTTTGTTAGCAGACTCTCGTTTACCTGCCTGTAGACAAGTCTCTGTTGTACTGTTGGAACTGCCTTCACTCTCCAAATCAGACTGATATGACCTGCAGCTCAAGCAGTTTTTAAGTAAATTTTTAAAGACAGACATATTCTGCATACCGACTATATGATTTAGGTAATGGTTCATACTGAAATCTAGTCATCCTCTGTGGCTGGGTGAAGTTGAGGCAGGAAATTAAAGGGTAAATTGCATCTTACACCACAGCTGGCCTTGTTTTGGACATCTTGCTCGTCTGTGTAAAGCATCTTCAGAGCATAGTCTTGGACAACCTAAGGACACCAATCACTGGTGTCATCTCCTAATGAACATCCTGCTTACGTGACTGTGGATTTTCTTGGCTGAAAAGATGTCCTTCCTTTCTTCTTCTGCTGCTCGCAAGATAGAATAAAATACTGACCAGGATTGAATACTCATGTGAGCTATACAATTTGTATTTCAGTAGATTAAAGACACGATGTAGACACGAGGTATGTAGAGCCTGTCAGTGGTGAACAGTGTCAGTGGGCAGGAAGTGCTCTGAGCAGTTACTCGCTCAACTTTTTTATTAGCAATGATGCAGTAAAATTCTAACACCTTTTATTTTACCTTGCTACTGCTAAGCTGGTACCCTCCCAAATTAACTGTGTGTAGATGGTATTGGCACACTGGCAGTGCAGTGCTGTCAGTGATGCAGAAAGCGCCAGAACACTCAACATCCTCTCTCTGTATGTAACGGTTACTCGTGGATTAGCGTAGTGGTTTGTAACCACACTCTGGGTCTTAATGGTTTGCATGGTAGCACTGAAGAGTGATTTTCATTTCCACAACTACAACTGATGGCGATAACACCTGGCATTTTCCTGGGGTGTAGGACACAGGTGCCGGTCCTGCCAAGCAGAAGTGGATGGAAGAGTGATAGTGTGGTATGAAAGGCAGAAACATCTGGATCTTTAAGGGAAGTAGCTTTTAGCTTTTGCATAGCTGCCATCAACATGTGCGTTTGTGCTATGTATAGTTATACTTCCAGAACCTGACACTTAGACCCAAGAGCCCAGAGAAGGTGTTTTGGAAAAGCTGCACCAGTAGTTGTGGCCTCTTCTTAACCATCATCTGTGTTCCTCAAGTACAAGGAGGTGTGGAGTTCATAAGACAGGTGCTTTGACTGAAACATGGGGTGTGTTGGTGAAATCTAGAAGAGGCTGCATGAGAGTCAGTGTGTACAGGAGGATATGTTTTATTCACATTTTAGATGTGCTTACCTATGGGTGTTCTGGTAAAAACCATGTGCCTGAAACTGTCCAACTTAGGCTGATGCTTGAACCATAACTTTATTTTCCCACTTAGCACACTGCTGTGTAAGACCTGGCATTTCCAGTTCTCCCCATTGTTCTCTAGAAGAACAGGGGAGGTGGTTTTGAGACACTCTGGAGTGTGGACCAGCTGATTCTGATGATGCTGTATACAGCATGGCATATACAAAATACTGTGAGCTTTTGCTATGACTTTTTTCTGAAGCTTTTTGCAAACGTACCTTCATCCTGCTCTGAGGATGGTGGCAAACTAGTATAGGTTCAGACTTGCTATCTAGTGAGTCTCACAAACGTTTCTGGTTTTGTAGTAAAGTACTGTAAACACAAACAAGCAGCAGCAAAAGCCTGAGTGATGAAGCTTCAGTGGAGAGTTAGTGTATGGTAGGATTGCAGTTAAGTGGTGAGGTGAACTGAATTTAAGCCTGAATTCCTTCTCTTGCCCCTCCTCCCTGGTGCTAAGGGAGCTTGCCTGGCTGGCTGTCAGCATGAAGTGGAGCAGAAGAGAAACAGTTAATTGGGTCTCTTGAGGTAGCACAGGTGTGTAACTCCACAAATATTAATTTGGCAATTAGAAGTGTGTGTTGTATCACTTGACTGAGTGTTGAAATGACTGCTGTCAAGATGGGTGTGCTCACAGACCTGCCAGCAAGGGAAGTGGGATCTCGGTGCAGCCTTGCTTGCTGGCACGAGTCCTGCTTCTCCAAAATGTCTATCTGGCATAATTAAATTGCCATTGGAGGGCTTTTTTTAAACTGTTGTGACTTTTTGAGAAGGCATTTTGTAACCTGATTAGCTTGAAAAGCCTAATTAGATGGTTTATTGTCTAGAAGTAGCATCTTCCACTAAATTCCAAAAGACATTGCAGTGAAAATTGTAGGTTTGTAGCCATAGTTCCAAATGTAAACCCTGTTCAGCTCTGAAGGTGACTTTCTTTACTTTCAGATATAAGGCTTTCTGGGTTTTTTTTTCGTTTTTAATTTGGAGGAGGTTATGGTAAGGGTGCCTGAAGCATGGCATTAGGAGTCTGTGCTCTGCGATGGTATTAGTCTGTGGTTGGTGGTGTTTCTGCCTGTGTCAGGCTCACAGTTTGTGTGAGTGCACTGTGATGGTGTTAGAGGTGTGTGGCCCGAGGCCTTTGGAAGAAAAAGTAGGATACTAAATAAACCTTTTGTCACAGTAGACACAGAGCCATCTTTTAAAGGTTGGCAAGGAGTCCAGGCCATTTTATCATTGAATGTGTTATCTTTTCATGTTTTAAAAAGAGGTCTTCTACCACTGGTGATGACCAAATCTGCTTTTTCCCAACTAAAAATATCCCAGTCACAGTCTTGAAACATTCTCCTCCTTTTCATGCATACCTAAAAATCTAGAGGTTTTGCAAGCACAGAAACCCACAGGAGTACTCTTTCAAAAATGACCTGGTTGTGCTGTTGCCAACACATCATCTTGCCTGCAGGTAATCAATTTCCACTGCAGGGAAAGAAAGAATCATAGAGTCATAGAACAGGTTTGAGTTGGAAGGGATCTTAACACTCATCTCATTCCAACCCCTGCCTTGGGCAGGGACACCTTTCACACTAGACCAGGGTACTCGGAGTCCCATCCAGTCTGGTCTTGAGCACATCAGGGATGGGGAGTCCACAACCTCTCTGAGCAACCTGTGCCATTGTCTCAGCACCCTTGTAGGAAGCTGTGAGCAATGGTTGTAAGAAACACTGCTGTTGCCTTGAATTCGAGAAAGCCTTTTCCTAACTTCTCTGTTCTAACAGAGTGTTAGCAGTAGCTGCAGTCAGCCAGGACAAGTGGGTTAGTGTGGAAGAGCCTTGTGGTAGTCTTTCCTCTTCATAACCCTTACCTCTCATTGGAGAAATCTGCCTTCCACTGAATGCAGTTTAGGAGATGGTTGTTGGTTGGGTTTGGTTTTTTTTTTCTCCCGATCATCACAAAATCTTCTCTTGGAGAGCTTATTCTAGACTTGATGCTGGTGCTCAGGGCGTGGATGGAAGAGCTGGATGTTTGGGATCTGGCAAGGCATGCAGCTCTCCATTTGCTTCCTGCTGCTTCTGTGAGGGTTGACAAGGCTTTCTAAATGATGGCATGTGTGTGCACGTGTCAGGAACTGTGCATGATGTGCACCTCTATACTCCACTCCTGCTAGCCTTTTACAGTTCATTCTCATTCACAGTAATAACCTTATTTATTGTTTACCTAGTGAGTCTAATCAAGTCCTTTTGAGAGTTTCAGCTTGGGGTTCTCCTGCCTCACTTTTTCTTTAGGCTGCTGGAGTAACTCATCTTGGTGGGAACAAAATTCCTGGCACCTGAAGTACTGCCCAGCAGATTGGGTTGAATATCCGTGTGTCTGTGTCACTGCAAAGGGCTGGAAAGACCCTAGTGAAGGTTGAATAAATCTGTAGCAAAATGTTAGCATTTCCTCCAGAATCTGACACTGTGATATGATCAGTGTTGCTCTGAAAGAATCCACAGTTAAGTGCATTGTATGAAAAATAACGGTTGTGACTGTCTCGAGTACAGAAACTAACTGCAGGTAAGTACAGAGGGAAGAAATGTGATAAGCCAGAGGGATTGCTGGAGTCCCATAATGTTGTAGAGGAATTGTGTTCAAGTTGGACGGTGATTTCTGTTAAAACACGTTATTACTTAGTGAAAGAAGATTGTAGGGTTTTTTACTTTATTGGTTTTGTTTGGAAAAAAAAGGTAGTTTTGAGGTGTGTATGAGTGCACAAGTGTGGTATGAAACCAGAATATTTCATCTAGCACCTCTGTCCCTATTTAAAGTACAGCTCTGTGGACTTAAAACAGCTGTAGTGTGAGTTTGTGTAAGAGCACATTCCACATTCTGGGGTTCAGATCCTCCAGGCAGCTCCCAGGTACTGATCTTTGCGCAGTGTCCTTGTTTGGGAGCCAGATCTGCCATTTTGCTTCCACCGATGAGTCATGGTTAGGGGGGACCCAAATCCCACATGTGCCAGAGAGAATTCAGCTGGCACTGCGCATTGTCCTGTGCCGGTGGAATTCTGCATCTGCTCCATTGAGTTCCTGAACGCTGCCTGGGATAGGGAGGAGCAACAACGTTGCTCTTCACTAGCCAGAGGCAAGATTTTCTCCTTGCACAACACCCAAATTTGATTCTGTAGCTGACCAAACGCAAAGATCCCTGCCAGGGTGAAGCGCTGCACTCTGAGATCCCAGCCCTGCTGCCCCTGCGTTGACCGAGTTAGATAGAAGTGCTCGCCTAGCTCTCGCCTTGGGAAATACTGAACTAGGAGAAAAGGGAAAGGTGTGCCTGCCGCCCCTGGAAGGGAGGATCCATCGCTGTGAGTACCGTGTGTGTTGGATGGGCACAGCCGGGTGCAGGGGAAGGGGCTCCCCAGCACCCGCGGTGTACAAAGCAGACCCAGCGGATTCCTGTTGTACAGCAGATGCTGTTTGAACGTAGTCTCTTTTTTTTATTATTATAATTATTTTTAAATGTGACATTAACGAGACTTTTTTTTTTGTAAATTGTTTCCCTTTTCTGTGTATAAATCCTGGCCGCTCCTTGTTTCAGTTGGTTTTTTTTGTTTGGTTGGTTTTTTTTTTACATGTCCATGNGCCCCGCAGCGCGGGGTCGGGGGCGCCGGCGGGGGCGAGCAGGCCGAAGCGGGGGCTCCTCGGCCCGGGGCTCCCTGACACCCCGCGCCCTGACACCCCCGTCCCTCAGGCTCCCGGCACGGGCCGGAGTCTGCGGGTGGGGGAACCTCCGGTGCTGCTGCTGGGGAGCTGCCGCAGCAAGGCCCTGGGGTAAAGCTTGTGGTAAAGCTGTTCCCGGAGCGGCCTCTCCAGTGCCCTGTGCCAGTTACTCTGACCACAGACTTCGTTCCTTCTTCAGGTAAAGGCCTGGCAGCGTTAATAATCAAGCTTATTTGTGCCCTAATTACTTCTGGCTTTCGGAAACATTCCAGAGCATGATCTGTGCCTGATGGCCGTTTCAGATCTCCTTGTCACTGAGAGCTTTTCCACCTTTCGTCTGGTTTTTTGCTCATTGTCAAGTTGCACTGTGTCAAAACCAAAGGTGTAATGCTCTGTTCCTATTTCATGATCTAGGTTTAAATCTTAACGGCAAGGTTGTTGTTTCAGGAGTGACTGCCCTCCTGTTTGTTTGCTCATCAGCTTTCTCATGTCCACTTATACCCGGCACACCACGTGATGCTTCCTGCTGCCAGCCTTGTGTGTAATAAGATAAGTGGTAATGTGAGTCTCATCTTTTCCTTCCTAGAAGGAGTGGTACTGAGGTACCATCTGAACACATCTAGGTGGTGCTTTAGGAAAAGTGACAAAGAGCTGCCAGGATGTTTCTCCGATTGCTCTCCGATATCCAGTGGCGGGCAGCTCACCCGAAATGGAGGAGAATGACTGGCTCCCAGCGAAGTACCTCATCTACAGCAGAGCCTCACCCCGTTTCCCTGCCAGCACAGGCACAGGTTGTCATCTGTGGTGGTGGAATCATGGGCACCTCTGTGGCCTATCACCTTTCCAAGATGGGCTTTAAGGATATAGTCTTACTTGAGCAGGGCAGGTAAGGATTTCTGGTTAAAAACCCAACAAAACAAGACTTATATGCAGAACAATATCTGCTGTAATGTATTATTTCTATCTCTTCACCTGAACTAAAGTGAAGACCTGGAAATAGCCTTTTCCCTGGGGGAAATAAGGTTATATAGAACATTAATAACAACACTTACTGCCCCTTCCCAAGCAAGGGCTGCTCTGCAAGGTGAAGGGTATCCTTTGTGTGATTGTGGTGGGGTAGCCATGGCTCAGGGCCAGACTCCATGCAGCCATGCCATTTCCCTCTGCAAGACAGAGAGAAACTTATGAATCAGGATAAAGATATGGAAATTGTATTCCATGGGCAAAACAGACTTATCCTAGGGAGAATTAATTTAAAATAATGACTTTATTTCATGACAGTTACAATAGATTCAGGTAGTGAGAAACAAAAAACTAGCATTAAAACACCACCTTTTCTTTGACAACTTCACTCCTGCACTACAGGGTCTTCTACTTCCCCACAGTGCCCTGAGAAGCATGGGGGTGACACAGTGGGGTGTGATCAGTACGGGGCTCCAGTGAGCATCCTGCATGCACTGCAGTTCCCATCAGGAGAACTCTACTCTGGTGTGGGTTCTCCATGCACCACAGTTCCTTTGGGAGATATCTAGCTGCTCTGCTGTAATCACAGGTGATCATGTAAAACAATGCAGCTGGCAAAGATGATGGACCATTTTAAAAGAACTAAAAATCCGCGTTACTCCTACAGCCCCTGTTGACCTCTCAGGGCAGGATGCTGTGTGTGTCTAAAGCATTACACAGCCAGCAAAAGCTCCAGAGATTGCAAGAGTTATAAGCAGGCATCACTAAAACATCGCCCTGTAAGCTGGTTAAATGCTCAGATTATCCACTTTGTTGGAGGATTTAGTGCCTCTCTGTAAAACAGCCAAGGCTGTTACGGTTTGGCTGAGTAGAAGTGCCCTCAGTGAGTTTGGTCAGCTCTCTGTAGCAGAGCACAGAGTTCCTATTGAAAGCTGTGCATCCCAACATTTCCCCTGTTGTTTTAGATGTCTGTTTCTGAGGGTCATTCGTGGTGTTTTCACTAAGCAGTTTGGGGGTCCTGGGCATGAGACACCACTGAGACTTTAGGGTTTGAAGAGATGTTTATTGTAGCAGCTTCCAATGCCCTAAATAAGTGCTGGACTGTATATTTATCATCTAGAGCTTCCCACCTGATACTGCCTTCAGGAATAATTAGCTGTGGTTCCTGGAGTTTGTGTGGCTGAGAAGCAGCAGGTTCTTTCTAGCTGCAAAGAAAAGAAATGGAGGATTCTCATCTGAGACCTTGTGGGTGGGGTCCTTCTGAGCAAAGTGGTGTGCTGGGCTGCGTTTGCAAGGGAATGTCTTTTTTGCTAGCTTGGAGCAGGGTTTGAGCAGCCCATTAAAGATCTGCAGTGAATTAAGATGCTGTGTAGGCTCAGTCTGTGCATGCTCAAGGAGAAGGAGGAATATTGCAGTAGCAGAAACATCTTAGGAGGAGCACAGCATGGCAAGACTGTGCTTTGGCTCTTTGGGTTGTTGAGTAGGGGTGTAGCAAATACTCCTTACCCAACTGAAGCTTAGGTTGAATTGCTGAGAGAATATAGACATGCTGGGCTGAAAGCAGTTGTGTCAAATGGAGAAATGCAGGATGGCTTTAGCAGCAGCAAAGGTAGCTTGGAATTACTGTGGAAGCAGGCTGCAAGGGAGATGCTTAAATCTAATTGCCTTGTCTTCCCCCTGTCCATGCTGCATGGAGTTGTGTAGGTTTCTGTCTCTAGAGCAACTCTTCACCAAACAGCTCAATGGTTTAGGGATGGTTTTAGAAGGGACAAGAAACATGTGTCTGTCTATGGCAGTTGTTACAGAGTGAGAGGGACTTGCTCATACTATAGTCTTCAAAGATGGAAGACTCAAAACCAGGTTAATTTTGATTTGAGGGAAATCTTGCTTTGGAGAAGGAAAGAATCAGGCAGCTCAACGTAAGTTTTTTTTTTTTTAAAAAAGTGCTTTCTTTAAAAAATGTTAGGTTTTAGGACTTGTTAAAGAGAAATTATCTTGGAATGCAATGTGTTTTCAAAAGTGAGCAAAAGGAGTATCATTCTAGAGGTTGTGTCAGCCCTGCATCATCCAACTTAAAGTGTTGTTCTGATGTGTTTGGGGGAGAAGTTGCTGTGTGGTTTGTGCTGCCAGTGGAGCTGCTGGAGCAGCCTGGTGTGGAATGTGTACCTGGCAGCTGTATGAGGCCCTTCTCTGCACCTCCTCCTGCAGGTTGGCTGCTGGTACCACTCGTTTCTGTGCTGGCATTGTGAGCACAGCCAGGCCCGTGTCCATAGAGCTGAAGATGGCACACTATTCAAACAAGCTCTACCAG
>VXBC01012119.1:214455-245342 GCA_013399945.1 Ploceus nigricollis
GATGCTGTGTGTGTCTAAAGCATTACACAGCCAGCAAAAGCTCCAGAGATTGCAAGAGTTATAAGCAGGCATCACTAAAACATCGCCCTGTAAGCTGGTTAAATGCTCAGATTATCCACTTTGTTGGAGGATTTAGTGCCTCTCTGTAAAACAGCCAAGGCTGTTACGGTTTGGCTGAGTAGAAGTGCCCTCAGTGAGTTTGGTCAGCTCTCTGTAGCAGAGCACAGAGTTCCTATTGAAAGCTGTGCATCCCAACATTTCCCCTGTTGTTTTAGATGTCTGTTTCTGAGGGTCATTCGTGGTGTTTTCACTAAGCAGTTTGGGGGTCCTGGGCATGAGACACCACTGAGACTTTAGGGTTTGAAGAGATGTTTATTGTAGCAGCTTCCAATGCCCTAAATAAGTGCTGGACTGTATATTTATCATCTAGAGCTTCCCACCTGATACTGCCTTCAGGAATAATTAGCTGTGGTTCCTGGAGTTTGTGTGGCTGAGAAGCAGCAGGTTCTTTCTAGCTGCAAAGAAAAGAAATGGAGGATTCTCATCTGAGACCTTGTGGGTGGGGTCCTTCTGAGCAAAGTGGTGTGCTGGGCTGCGTTTGCAAGGGAATGTCTTTTTTGCTAGCTTGGAGCAGGGTTTGAGCAGCCCATTAAAGATCTGCAGTGAATTAAGATGCTGTGTAGGCTCAGTCTGTGCATGCTCAAGGAGAAGGAGGAATATTGCAGTAGCAGAAACATCTTATGAGGAGCACAGCATGGCAAGACTGTGCTTTGGCTCTTTGGGTTGTTGAGTAGGGGTGTAGCAAATATTCCTTACCCAACTGAAGCTTAGGTTGAATTGCTGAGAGAATATAGACATGCTGGGCTGAAAGCAGTTGTGTCAAATGGAGAAATGCAGGATGGCTTTAGCAGCAGCAAAGGTAGCTTGGAATTACTGTGGAAGCAGGCTGCAAGGGAGATGCTTAAATCTAATTGCCTTGTCTTCCCCCTGTCCATGCTGCATGGAGTTGTGTAGGTTTCTGTCTCTAGAGCAACTCTTCACCAAACAGCTCAATGGTTTAGGGATGGTTTTAGAAGGGACAAGAAACATGTGTCTGTCTATGGCAGTTGTTACAGAGTGAGAGGGACTTGCTCATACTATAGTCTTCAAAGATGGAAGACTCAAAACCAGGTTAATTTTGATTTGAGGGAAATCTTGCTTTGGAGAAGGAAAGAATCAGGCAGCTCAACGTAAGTTTTTTTTTTTTTTTAAAAGTGCTTTCTTTAAAAAATGTTAGGTTTTAGGACTTGTTAAAGAGAAATTATCTTGGAATGCAATGTGTTTTCAAAAGTGAGCAAAAGGAGTATCATTCTAGAGGTTGTGTCAGCCCTGCATCATCCAACTTAAAGTGTTGTTCTGATGTGTTTGGGGGAGAAGTTGCTGTGTGGTTTGTGCTGCCAGTGGAGCTGCTGGAGCAGCCTGGTGTGGAATGTGTACCTGGCAGCTGTATGAGGCCCTTCTCTGCACCTCCTCCTGCAGGTTGGCTGCTGGTACCACTCGTTTCTGTGCTGGCATTGTGAGCACAGCCAGGCCCGTGTCCATAGAGCTGAAGATGGCACACTATTCAAACAAGCTCTACCAGCAGCTGGAACAGGAGACGGGAGTGCAAACAGGTACTGAAAGTGTCATCATGGAGTAACCTTTGGGAAACCAAAGTACTGACACTGAAGTATGTGTGAATAAATAATAAAACCACACTGACTGTGGTTTTACAGTGTCTTAAGGCTTGAAAGTCCTGTACAAAAACAATACATATGGACCTAATCAGATGCAAAGTGAGGTCACTAGTGTGAATCATGAATAATGGGGAGAAGACTATCAGATGGGCAAACTGAAGGCAGACTACCTGCAAATTGTGACAGTTTGCATGTTGTCTGTAACTTGAGCAGACACGAGAATTTTCACAAGGACATGGAGAATATATTGCAGTGACTGGAGCAAGTTGGCCTGTTCTGTGCACTGATTCACTTCTCAAAAAGAAAATGTGATTAACAGGAGCACTGAAGCATAGGCAAAGCTGTGTTTCTTACTGCAGTCTAGCCCTGGAAATAACAAAAAAAGATTATGTTGAAATTTTCCCTTCACTCCAAAGTGTCTGGGCATGTACCTGATAGGAAGAACTTGGTCACTGAAAGTTTTCTTCTGACAAGAACTTGTCATGTATGTCAGACAAATGAATACCTCAATAGAGGTTCATAACTATGCCTGCAATTAAGATGAATACTAATTTAGTGCAGGTGTTGGAGTGACATAATATCTGCTTTTAGTTGTTGAAGTTTTATTCTTCTGAGTAGTCATTAGATCACTTTTAACTTCTCTCTCTTTTAATAGCTACCATGTGTGAAATTCAGGGTTTGTTTTTTATAAACAGGAGTATATGAAGTAGAAAGAGAACACAATTAAAAATTAAATTGCTTTTTTTAAAAAGTTCTCTTATGCACTTTTTAATTACTAGCTCATAAGTGTTTAAAGTTATTTGAGGATGTGAGATTTCCAGGCTCCTGAGTAGTGGAAGCAACAAATCTGCAATTATATTAAGTGAGTCTGAGATGGAAAGGAATTCAAGATCCTGTCCAAATCTGACTTGACTTTGGTCATTGTCATAGGGTACATGAAGACAGGCTCTATTTCACTGGCTCAGACTCAGGACCGACTGATCTCTCTGAAGCGCATTGCTTCATCGCTGAAGTACGTATGAGCAGGAAATACAACTCAGCTTCAGTGTGCACCAGCTCTCCTGCAAGACAAATGACATCGTTTTTCTTATGTTCTGTGGCAGTGTAATGGGAATACCATGTGAAATTATCAGCCCAAAGAAAGTGTTACAGCTCCACCCACTGATCAACATCCATGACCTTGTGGGGGCCATGTATTTGCCAGAAGATGCACTCGTGTCGTCTGCCAATGTGAGTCTGGCTCTGGCAACCGCTGCCTCACGGAATGGTAGGAGCTTTTTTTATCTATAGAGTGCTCTCCTGCATGATAGCTATGTTCTGCATCTCTTTTGATGTTCTAACTGAGCACCGAAGACCGAAATTCTGTTAAATCTGTGAAGTTCAAATTCTTTAAACCTTTTTATTTCTGAAAAAACAGGCTGAATTTTTTATGCGCTGAATGATTACAGGTTTCCTGGGATAGTTCAAGCACCTGTTTGTTGTCCTTAGTGGTTGCATATTTACACCTGTTTGTTGTCCTTAGTGGTTACATATGTCTCTGAAAAAGCACACACTCTTTCCTTCCTAGAATTGACTCATAATTATACATCAAAATAGTTAATTACCTACAAATGAAAAAGGGTGGCTGAGCCTTGTGGAGTATTTAATTGAGCACTTATGCTTTGGAAATGGGTTTGGAAGTGTATTAATAAATGCCATTTGACCAGTGTGTGGTTTAAAAGTAGGGGGAAAGGTTAAATAAGATAACAGGAAATAAAGGTCATTGAGAATGAAAGTCCATCAGATCGGAAGAAGCTGCTTAGGAGATACCTCTCAGTTTCTTTTAGCCCAGCTTGATTGCATACTGCTTATTGATTTTTTTCTCACAAAATTACTTATTTCCCATAAGAGAACCAGTCATGCCATCTGAAAGTACAGATTTGTTGCATAAAGGAATTGTAATAGAAATAAGTCCATAGCTGAGACTCTTTTTTGTTGATACTGGGGGTCTATTTATCACCCAGATTGTCACATGGGAAAAAAAAACTGTAGCTTTTCACAGTCTCAGCCTGTACAAATTGTAGATGTGATGTTTTACAAATAATAGGGTTTTGCTCAAGAATTACTGGGTCAAGAATAGAAATTTTGTCTCCAAGAGAAAATAAGCATTTTGGTTGAGCGTAAGGGTTTAAAGCTAGCAGTCTGACACATCAGAAGGATGGTTCATGGCATACTGACTTTCTGATCCACTCCAGGTGTCCAGATTCACGAGCGGACGAGTGTCAGTCATGTCACAATCCAGAAGGGTCGAGTGACTGGAGTCGAGACTGACAGAGGGCGGATTCAATGCGAGTACTTCGTCAACTGTGCTGGCCAGGTTGAATTATTTAAATTTTTTTCTTTCTTGTTTCTGTTCCTTAAGAATATGTGCACTTCCCTCTGGTTCTTTTTTTTTGTTTGTTTGTTTTCCTTTTGGGTTTTTTAATGGTTTGTGCTTTGGCTTGGTTTGCTGGAGTAGATCAAATCATGTTACTCATCAGCTTATCCCAGCAGGATAAGGAGGAGTGAAGGAGGAAAAGCAGTGCTTGCCATTTGCTGTGCACCAAAGGCTGGGTATTAACCTGCTGAGCAGTACCTGCAGCTTGTTGCTACAGCTCTGTCCATGGTCTCTCTTCTGGGAGGTTCACCCTTCTGACAGGAAGAGCTTTGCTTTGGCTGTTAGGGAGACAGCCCCTTCTCTCTCACTTCCCTCACGAAAAATTTGAAAATTTGTTTGCTTTTGCTCCTTAGTGTCATGTCTTCTCTGCTAGAAAATACACCTGACAATTGCAGTTTCTCAGCTAGCATCTGTCCCCCTTGTTAGTAAAGGGTCTTAGTTCAGGCACCTAAATGCTGACTATTCTGCTTCTAGGTGCTGAACCTAGTACTGACTTTGGTCTACAGATCTTGTTTTGCTTTTGTTTTGTAAACTGGTACTTCTTAGTTTTGAGTTGTGGCCCCACTTTTCTAGTTATCATGTTAGGAACAGAAAAACAGTCTTTATCCAAAACAGTTCAAATTCTAAGAAAAGAGAAAAACATCATGTCTGTTTAATGTCCTGGCGTCTGAACCAAATCTTGGTCTTTTATGGAAGCAAAATCAGAGAGGTGCTTATGTCCTGCTCTTTTCCTGAAGCTTTTTTTTTTTTCTTTTCCATTCTGACCTGCACTTTTTTTATTTCAGTGGGCATATGAGTTGGGCCACTCTGGGGAGGAACCAGTCCATATCCCAGTCCATGCCTGTGAGCACTTCTACCTCCTGACGCATCCTTTGCAGGAGCCTCTGTCAAGCAGCTTGCCAAGTAAGGATTCTTCAGCTCTTCTCACTTTTCTTGGTGAATTATACCTGCCTTTCCAAAGTGACCTGTATTTTGTGACAAAAAGGCCAACCTCAGGCTATCGGTCCTCAACTCATTTGGGATTGTGAAGTCCTTCTCTCTGAATTGCTTTGAATATCCTTTTTCAGTGGTAGAAAGAATATCTTCCTTTACTTTTGGGAAAGCTTTTCCTGCAGAAGATGACTTTGAGAGTTCATCAACTTAGCAGGAGAATGACCTCGACTCTAGCTCCAGTAGTAGTTGTGTCTGAGTCTTGGATTGTTGCATATCTGGGCTGGAGAGTGTGCTAGCCTTGGCACTGTGTTTTCCTTGCAGGCTGCTGGCCCCAAATGGCCCATCTATTCCTTTCCTCCAACTGAAGCTAAGGCTTTACAATGGCATTTACATGTCTATGAGCTCTAGGGGCAACCAAACACTTGAGGTAATTGCTCCTTCCCCATGTTCTGGCTTTTGGATCTCTTAAAAAAAAGCCTTTGTGTTTGAAAACTGTGGTTGAGAAATAGAAAGCTTTACTTATTTACTCTCAGTTGTTAGCAGGATTTTCTGCTTCTAGTGAGTAATGTATACACTGTCCAGGGAGTCGAGATCTCTGGATGGAGTCCAAGTGCTTTACTTTTATTTGACTAATTAAAACCCCTGTGTGTAGATACATATGTATGTATGTATATATTCACATATATATATTCTCAGCTTTTCTGTACATGGCAAAAATTGCTGTGGAGCACGTCAGGTGGAGTAACATAAATACTTCAAGTTGACACACTACCAGTGGAAGGAGCAATCCAGTCCTGACTGCTTGTCCTCACCCCAGTGCTGCCCACCTTCTTTGTGCTGGTGGCCTGCAGTAAGCTGGATCTGTTGCAAATTAGGTGTTCTTAGAATAGGAAGAGAAAGAGGGGCAGGGCAGGATATGTCTTGGTGGAGGGTCTGGTCTTGGGTGCAATTTGAGTGGAATTAAGCGAGTATAATAGCTTCTCAGTGCCACAAGGATTCTGAAACCCTCTTGTGTCCTCTCACTCCTGGGAACACTGTCCTGCTGGCTTGAGGCTCCTCAGGTTTAATTCAGTTTACTGTGCTGTCCAAAAGTTAACATCATGCATGGCTGTGGTGGGAGCTAATGGTTTAATCTAAACTGGCTCACCAGGGTGTCACATGAGAACCAGAATGGTGTGACAGCATGGGGCTGGGGAACTGAGACTGTCCCTTCTCATGTTGGGAGACTGCTGGCTTGGCCTGCCGTGTCACTAGCCCCCCATCGTTGGTGTTTGTGGGACAACAGCCTGAGACAGATATCCCTTCTCTCAATTCCCTTCTCACCGCTTTTCTTCCCCCTGCAGCTATTGTCGACCCCGACGGCAGGATCTACATACGCAACTGGCAGGGCGGCATCCTCTCAGGAGGCTTTGAGAAAAACCCCAAACCTCTCTTCACAGAGGGACGGAACCAGCTGGAGATCCAGAACCTTCAAGAAGACTGGGATCATTTTGGTATGTTAGGGAAGAAAGGTTCCCACAGCAGTGAAACACATGCCTTCAGCAGAAGGCAGAGTTCACGGCAGTGCCAGCTGTCATTGATCTGTGGGAAAGATGAACCTTCTCTCAAATTCACTCATCTCTTCAATTGTCAGTAATTTGCTGAAAAACCCTTTACCAAGGGCTGCAGTACCTGAAGGGAGCCTACAGGAGAGCTGGAGAGGGACTTTTGACAAGGAGTGCTAGAACAAGGGGGAATGGCTTCCAAATGACAGAGGGCAGAATTAGATAAGATATTAGGAAGAAATTTTTCCCTGTGAGAGTGATGAGGCACTGGCACAAGTTGCTCAGTGTTCAAGGTCAGGTTGGATGGGACTTGGAGCAACCTGGTCTAGTGGAAGGTGTCCCCGCCATGCTGGGGTTGGAATGAGATGAGCTTTAAAGTCCCTTCCAACCTAAACCATTCCAGGATTCTGTGATTCTGTGTTATCTATGTAATGTTTAAAAATACCCGCTAATCCTCAGCACATATTACCTTCCTCTAGAGCAGCAAGGTACTACATCAGCTTCCCAGCACTGCTCTTCCATTTCAGTTGATTTTTTGACTGTCAGTGCCACATGCTGCTCCTCTTGTGACACAGTAGATCAACACTGTTGACCTGCCACATAGCTGTGGTATTTTGTTTCTGCAGCTCTCTTCATCAGGGACTGAGAAGTGCATTTCTGTCAGTGGCAGTTGCTTTGTGGACAGAAGTTGGTGTTGTGGCTTCCCAGACTTCGTCCCACCATTGACAGTGGTTTATTATATTCCAACTGTTCTGTCTTTCTCTTCCCATTTTATTTGATTCTGATTTTATATTCTGCATGTATTTTTACATGGAGGGCTCTTTCTCTAGGAAAGAGCATAGCATGGTCTGTGAGTCCCTTTCTTCCCCAGCTACTCCTGCCTCTTTGATACCTGGTAAGTTGGTATGTGCCCTTTCATCTTCAAATTTGCCTTATATTCAGGAGTCCAGCTTTCCCTTGTATTAGAGTTCTCTGCATCCCTTGTGAATACACATGCCTCTGTGATCCTAGGCATGGATGGAATTCCACTGATTTCTTTCTGCAGTCATAGTATGTTCTTCCAGCTGTGCTTCAAGTTAAATTGAATAATTTTACTTTGATTTCTGAGAGACACCATACTGATACTGTAAAAGTTTAAACTCCAGGGGGTGAAGCCAGGATGGGGTGCTGTTTTGTGCTGGCATATGCTAAAGGTTTTTAGATCCCTAGATGCTTAAAGACTTGCTTGAAGATATTAGCTTCGGTAATGAGTTGCTCAAGCTCTGCACCCACTTCATTTTTGGTTTTCATTTGGATAAAATGAAAAGGCACTGCTTACTGGTCCCCAAGCTTCTGAAGCAGCTGCATGCTATGTTCCAGCTTTGCCCTTTTATCCGTTCAAATGTGCTGAACAGTTGAGCAGAGTCAGAGCTAACTCAGGCAGTATTTGATCCTTTTCTAGGGCCGCAATTCCTGGGGTTTGAGCTCTTGTATTACTGCTTTGATCTTTGTCGTTGGAACACCTTTTGATTTTAAAATAGTCTGTGGAGTTGCTTAAATTGGACTGGGTATGAGAACAAATCTAGCACTGATCTCTCTTTTTATCAATAGAAAAATAGCCTGTAACACCAGGCTCTCATTCTGGAATTCTAATGCTTGAGAGAGGGAAGAGAAAGAATGGGTCAGTTCTGTTTTAGCTTCTTAGGTAGTGTGAAATCTGATTATTTTACTGCTCGTGCATTAAGCTCAGGAGTGTTCTTAGGGCTGAATCTTGAGGGCTTTTATCTGGAGTACTAAGCAGAGGTAACTTTTGGGCAACAAAAGCCAAGTAGATATCTTACCCGTTTATTAACACTCTCAAATGTCAAACTGTGAAGAGTTGCTGAAGGACTTTTCCAGCGTGACTGAGCAATGAAGCAGTGAGGAAATTCAATGAGGATAAATGTGAAGTGATGCAAATGCATGGGTGTGTGTGAGGATGGTCTTGTTTTCACCATGTGATGTGATGGGCTTTGAACAGACCTTGGGGGGTTGTATTAGTTCTGTTAGTTCTGTGAAGACATCAGTGCAGCAGCAGTCAAAGCAAAAGACAAGTTAGGAATTACTGGGAAAGGAGCAGAAAACACAGTTCATTATGCAACAATAAATCCTTGTTTTGCCAGATACTAGTTCTTGTTCTAGGCTCCCTGTTTCGAGAGGATATGATAGGACTGGAGAAGGTCTGGTGGAAGAGCAGCAAGAGACTGATCAAAGCTTGGAATAGTTTCCAGGAATGGAGTGACTGAGTGGGCTGGGGAAAGGAGATGACAGAAGGGAAATAAACAGAAGTCTATAGAATCTGGAATGAGATAGACAGGCTGGAAGGGGGATTCCTGACCACTGTCTCTTCTAATGCTGGGAGGCATAAAAAGAAATTGAGAGTGAGCTTTAAAACAAAAGGCGGTGATTCCTCATACAACAGATTTTAACACATGGGACTCCTTGTCTGTGTCTGTTGGATTTTTTCATGAGACTGGGAAAGACTGGTCTAGTACTTAAAAGAGAGACCAATTTACAGGTTTCTAAATACAGAAAAATATACCAAATTTTTAGGAAATCCTCTGAGCTAATGATAGGTGGAGGCTTGCAGAGTGCATGTGACAAGTGTCCTATACATTTGCCTGTTCATACTCCTCACTATGTATCTATTTGATGTCTGTTCCTATTTCCCAAACAAAACTGAACAGTGCTCTTGCACTGTTGAAAATATACTGAGCTCTTGGTCTGGATCAATATGGCTGCTTTTATTGTATGCTGTGTGATCCATTTTGAGGAGTGTGATTCCAGCAAGTAAACCATTTCTCCTGTGACTGTATCAAAACATGGAAGCACTTTCCATCTGAAGCAGCTGAAATGTGTTGAGACTATTTTTCTCTTTATTGTCTTGGGTCTTAGGGCCACTTCTGAGTGCCCTCCTGCGCAGGATGCCAGGTTTGGAGGCTCTGCAGATCATGCAGTTGGTGAATTGCCCAGAGTCCTTCACCCCAGACATGCGATGCATCATGGGAGAGTCGCCCACTGCACGAGGCTACTTCGTTCTGGCTGGCATGAACTCAGCTGGCATCTCGTATGGTGGGGGAGCAGGCAAGTAAGTGGTCTATCATTGTTGTGTGTGTAAGTAAGGCTTTAGCCAAGGGACTGCTCAGATGATCCTCCTGTGTAGAATGTTCTGGTTGGTATTTGTCATTTCCTCTGACAAAGACTCCTCTTTCCTTTCTGACTTGAGTGAAGGAAAGGAGCAGTTGCTGTTTTCTGATTATGTTCTCCAGTGTGTCTTTCAAACCTGTGTTGGATTCTCCTCCTGTCCTGCACACCTCTCCTCTGGCATCACATCTCACTGAGCAGCTGGGGATCAAGTAAGCTTTGTTAAAGCTATGTCAGAGGAGGTTTAGGTTGGATATTAGGAAAAGCTTCTTCACCCAGAGGGTGGTTGGATACTGGAACAGGCTCCCCAGGGAAGTGATCACAGCATCAAGCCTGCCAGAGTTTAAGAAGCGTTTGGACAATGGTCTCAGGCACCTGATGTGGTTCTTGGGGTTATCCTGTCCAGGGCCAGGAGTTGGACTCAGTGATCCTTGTGCGTCCGTTCCAACTCAGGGTATTCTGTGATTCTATAACTGGTATGATTTTTTTAAAACTAACACAGAGAGAGAAAAGCTTAGCACAGCATATATTCCCTCATCTCCTGTGCTTCATGATCCCCTTTATCATTTGATTGAAGTCTTTAGATCATTCAAGTTGACACAGCAGTTAATTCCTCTGAAAGCAGTGTGAATCTGTTGCTGATGAAGCACCATATATGTGATGCCAGTGCTGACAGTAGTTTCAGACTGTCCCCTACAGTATGCTAGGGGTGTAATAATTTCCCAGTAAAATCCAGTTCCTGTGTTAATGCAGATTCTTAGGCATGTAAGTGTGATCTCAGCAGCAAAGTTGCTGAATGATCATTTCTCCTTCTGATTGCCATTTAGTTTTGGTGACTGAGCATTCCTTCTGCCACACAGCCTTCTTAAAAAACTGTTTGTTTTTCATGCTGGTGTTAATAGCTGCATTTGTCTTCACTAGTTTATGTCCATTGCCTAATAATTTAACTCACCAGAGAAACAACTCATATTTATTTTTTGTTGTCACATGAAATACAGAGAATCTTTTCAGTGAGGTTCTCTTAAGGATCAGAATCATTTCTGAACGTAGAAGCACTATTTGTTCATTTGTTGCTACAACCCCAAAATAAATGGCTTAGCTTGCTAATGTAACTTTTCATGATCAGTTCAAAACCCCTTTGTTGTCTACCGGCTGTGAACAGAACCTTCTGCTCTGCTAAATTCTGAGTTGCCTGTGTCCATTAGCTCTGGAGAATGCCTTCCTCTTCACTGCTGGAAGTGTTGTTAAACATAACTTGGCTGGCACCTCGTGCTAAATGAATGCTGTCACTGGTAGTTTGTGGCTGAGCCTACACCAGGCAATGAGAAATGAGAAAGCAGAAGCATTAAACTCCATCTGAAATGTATTTGCACCTCCTTTTGTATCAGAACCCAAGCATTTGACAAGAGTGTCAGCTAGGTTACCTGTCCAGGCTCTGGCTTCATTTAGCACATGTCCTGAACTTCGTGCTGCCCTGTATGCTTCATCCTAATGGGCAGTTAGTAATTTGGAAATCTGGTGAATGCATTTTATAAGGGGAAACTCTCCAGATTCTGCTAGTGTTTAGAATACCATGTTACATGTCTTCTCTCTCGCTATTGTAAGAAATTCTCAAGTTCAAACTGCTTTCCTTCTGACTTCAAAGCTACAGTTTTCCCTTAAGACATTGGCTGATGTCTCAGTCTGTCTTTATTTCTTCCATCAGGTACCTGGCAGAGTGGATAGTAAATGGGTATCCATCGGAAAATGTCTGGCCCTTGGATCTGAAACGTTTTGGAACCCTTCAGAGCAGTCGCACTTTCCTCCGTCACCGTGTGATGGAAGTCATGCGTAAGTGAGGTCTCCGCGTTTAGCTCTGGCCAGGCTGTCCAAGATTTTGCCCTTTGCTACACTGTCTCTCCTCTGCTGTCACTCTAACAAACATTTTCCTTCTTCCTGACCTCCTTTGTGGAAATACAGCCCCTTCCCAGGAGAAAGGAAAGGATGAGGGTTTTTTTGTATGCCAGCATTCTTATTAACTTTTCTAAAAAAATACTGTTGGTACCTTGCTCTCTGCTATTTCTGTGCTTTACCTCTGTTACAGGGAAATTTGTATGTATCTCTGTAGGACTCCAGCCTAAAAAAGCAATGCCAAGGTCTTAACTGGGAATGTTACACTGTCTCAAAGATTGTTATTCTTTGCACATCATTAGGGCGTGGAAATACCTTCATTTCCAACTTATGGCTGGGTGACCCAGTTATCTTGCATAATTCAGGAAGTCTTCATAGACATACTGCTTTCTCTTGTCAAAGTTTGCGATAAATACCTTGCAGAATAGATTAGAGATGCCATTTTTCTTGCCTAAAGCCATGCTTTGTTTCCTCCTGTTGTTTGAATATCTGTCATACTGTCTGAATATTGTGGATGACTTCTTTTCAAGTTCGAAATAGAAGTATGAAGTGCTCCATAAGTTGCATAACAGGAACAATTACTTGAATACCAAGTCTAAACTAAAAACATATGTTCGAGTGAAAGCAGAGAAGCTGGGTAAACCTCTTAGCCCTGCTATATCTGGGGAATAAAAACCTTATGCTGCTTTGACCTTCTTCCCACAAAAAATCACTTTATACTCTGGGCCTTATTCTTCAGTCACTTTCCAGTACAAACCTCAGTTCTGATAGCTACAGAGTCCCTCTAGTTTTTACAGAGTGAGAAATGTACTCCATTTTTGAAGTGTTATGTTCCCATTCTAATCTAGTCTTCCCTATACCCTCTCTTTCAGGAGTACCAATCTGAGATATTGCCAATAAATTCATTAAATTGTTAGCTATGAGGCAGAAATTATGGAAGTGTTCAGTAAGAATAAGTTGGCTTATCTTCAATTTTAAGCAGTTTCTGACCTAGGTAGAATCTTAACATTTATAAAGTAGTATTCAAGCGTCCTTAGGTTATTACTCTTCACTGATAACTAAGGAGGATGCTTAATGTTTATTAGGGTAACTAGTTTTCTAAATAAAAATATTCTATATTAGCTGAACAGATAGAGAAGCCATTTGGAAAAGCTTCAATGATTACAAAAGGCTGAATTACCAGTATTTAAGAAGGCAAATGAGATGGTCTCTGTAGCTATGGGCTGCCCACCCCAGCATTAACATTGTCAAAATATCTGATATAGTGCACTGCCAGGGAAGAATCCTGCATAATTAATGCTAGTCAGCATGACTTCATGAAAAATAAGAGTTTTTGTTATCTTGCAGAATTGTCATGAAACCATAAATATCTATAAATATAAGTGTTTTGTGCAAATATTGTTACTCTGATTTTCAAGAGCTATAAATGGATCAAAATGGATTTGTGGATTTTGAAAAGCAGGAAAAGGAAGGTTGGAGCTGTTTTGAGGGAGTTTTATTAATGGTTCAAATATTAATAGGTACTGATAATCTGGAAGAAAAGTTTAGATAATTACTTTGCCTAATAAAGGATCTTTATGACCATTGCAGCCCTCATGTATGATCTGAAAGTTCCCCGCTGGGACTTCCAGACTGGCAGGCAGCTGCGCACTTCACCTCTGTACGACCGCCTGGATGCGCAGGGAGCCAGGTGGATGGAGAAGCATGGATTTGAGAGAGTCAAGTATTTTGTCCCACCTGGGAGTGGTGAGATCATATTTTCCTCTGCCTAGTCCATCCCCATTGGCCTATGTAAAGTTTATTAATTTTTCCTTCGATTTTTCTTTGTATTAGATCTTCTGGATTTGGATCATAGCAAAACCTTTTACAAACCCGACTGGTTTGATATTGTGGGTTCTGAAGTCAAGTGCTGTAAAGAAGCAGTTTGTGTTATTGACATGTCATCTTTTACAAAGTTTGAAATAAGTGTAAGTACCTAGGAAGGGCCCACCTGATAAAGGTGACCTTTCATTTATTATTGCCTGCTTTTGCAAAAAACTCTGTGTCCTATTGAGGATAGATAGAGGAACTCACACTGTATGGCTAAATTCAGGTTGTACCACAGTATATAGCACAGATTGGGTTTTGTCTGTCAAGGGCCCAGTTAATAGAATTATCAGCTTAGTCTATACATAGAATTTGACCTCCGGCACTGTGGCACTGTTGTGTCCTGTTACGCTCGAGACATCAGTGTCACAATCATCACAAATTGAAATAATTTAGGCCAGGATGTTGATGCGATCTTAAGCTGCCCCAGTGGATTTGTTTTGCTCAGGCAGCTTGTCTGACTTTCTCTTCCTTTTGATTCATGTAGTCCACCGGAGACCAGGCCCTGGAGAGTCTGCAGTATCTCTTCTCAAATGACCTGGATGTGCCGGTTGGGCATGTTGTGCATACAGGAATGCTTAATGAGAAAGGAGGGTATGAGAATGACTGCAGCATAGCCCGGCTCAGCAAGCGCAGGTGGGTGTGCAGACAGCATCTTTAGCCATCACCCTTTTGGTGTTTGAGCCTTTAAGGGCTTCTTCATGAAGACCATAAACTTTCATCACCACCCTGAACTAAAAAGTCTCACTTCTCCACTAGTATTCCTAATTCAGTAACTCAAGTGAAAGGGAGCTTCTGAACTTAAAAACACTGGGGAAAATAAGCCTTTTTCCAGGATTACAGATGAACATACATTTCCTCAAAATGTTAGACCTTTAGATGTTTAATTTCTTAATTGAGATACAATTTGTTTTAGCAGTCACTGGAGTTTATTAATTTAGGTAACCATTTAAAGTGCAGACTAACTCCCGACCAATGTCCTTACTGGAATTGCACACTGAAAATACTACTTTTTGATTATTTCAATTTTCATTGCAGTATATGTACTCTAATTCTCAGTTCTGCAGTCTTTTATCATTCTTTTCTGCTCTCTCATGCAAGCTGACATGATCACAGGATTTTACCCTTAGACTCACCAGTTTGGGCTCTCTTTGGTATCTGATGAAAAGCTTTCTCATTTTTAAGAACTTCATAGCCATGTCCCAGCTGAGTGTTGGATTTATTTTTCTGGATGGTTTTCTATGTGTGTTTTCACTGTATTGGTGTGAAAGCATTTTGTTGCTTCTCTTTCAATTAGAAACAGCTTTTCTTTCTCTTCCACTTCTGTCTGCATTCATGTATTGCTTGAAAGTATTGTCCTCTCTGTGAAACTAGTAGCTTCCCTCCTTGCCTAGTGATTTCTACAGATGTTGATGTACTTTAACTCACAGTTTGTATCAGACACACACATAAGCAGCTCATTTTCCCGTATCAAGTGGAGTTCTGTTTTTAGAAACTGTTAATAATAACCAACATTGTGTGTGAAAAGACTTCTGCTAAAACAAGAAATGGCTGTGTGAACCATCTCTATTCTGACTGTCAGAGTAAAGAGAATCACTGGTGATGAAGGACTGCAAATCCCTTCTACAAATCAGTTGTGACCTTGAGATAGTCTGTCAACTCCTGCAGAATTCCCTGTGTTCCACATCTAGTCACTTCTTGTTGCCAGACCACTGGTAATGCTTGAAGTGGGGGATTTCTTTTTGTGACAGATGTAATGGCATTGGTCCAGAGACTTGAGCTGTGGTTTTCACAAACCAGCTTGTTTTGGTCTCCTGTTAGCTTGGAAACTGCTGAATGGCTCGAGTAGTTGATGAACAAAGAATGAACTGATTCACTTTGTGGTTGTTCTTTCATTGTTGGGTTTGATTTGTCTGTTCCAGCTTCTTCATGATTTCTCCCACTGACCAGCAAGTTCATTGCTGGGCCTGGCTGAAGAACCGCCTGCCTGATGACAGCAACCTGGTCCTAGAGGATGTGACCTGGAAGTACACAGGTTAGAAATCACTAAAAGCAGTCCTCCTCAGACAGCTCAAAATCACAAATGGTGTCTCCTGCTGCATGCCATTTAATTGTTTAAAGTTCCTGGAGTTGCAATTTAGTCTCCTTTCCAAACATTTGGATGGAAACAGCAGTTCAGAGACTCTTTTCTGGCAAGCCGTGAGCTAGAAGACAGCATTCTTTTACTGTGGACTGGCAGGAGAGAGTTTAATGACTCTCTCCTCTGTTCTTAAATGTAAACACGCCTATTAGTTCAATAGGACTTCAGAATTGGAGCAGCATGTTAGACACCAGGCAAGACTTCTCCAGTCTCATCCTAATGCTGTTTTGTTCCCCTCTTTAGCTCTCAATCTGATTGGCCCCCGTGCTGTGGATGTCTTGTCAGAGTTGTCCTATGCCCCAATGACTGCAGAACACTTCCCCTCTCTCTTTTGCAAGGTGAGTGACTGTGCTTCTGTTCTCACTCTGCTAGGTTTTTCAAAGCATGCATGGAAGGAGAGGAAAAATGTTTTGGATAATTGGAGGAGAATTAAGATTTACAGGAAGGTTTACTGCAGTTACTGAGCTAGGTTGGTGAAGAGCTCACTAGGCTCACTTGTCTTTGGGTTGTTTTTGCTAAATATATAGGTGAATATGTATTTGTTTTCAGTATTCCTCTCACTGTAGACTTGTCACCATTTGATATCTTGACATGTTTCATATAATCAATTATGAAGCTGTCAGAGGGGCAGCTGGGATCGAGGACTCTGACATCATTGTCTCCTATCAGCCTGTTAAAAGGCTGAGCAGATAGTTGCTATTCAACTTCTGTCTTGTCTCTAGAGTACAGCCTGTGTCCTGACCTAGTTCCAGGGCTTATTGCCAAGTGTCAAGAAATGACTAACAAGTTTGGATAATGTGACATCACTATTTGAATTTGGAAATTTAAATTT
Organism: Ploceus nigricollis; assembly: GCA_013399945.1. Classification (NCBI taxonomy): domain Eukaryota; kingdom Metazoa; phylum Chordata; class Aves; order Passeriformes; family Ploceidae; genus Ploceus; species Ploceus nigricollis. The sequence continues at coordinate 230,954 of VXBC01012119.1, forward strand.
GTTGCAAGTATGTGCAGGTGGCAAAGGGGAGAGAGGGCTGGGCAGTGTTATGCATTGTGTTCCTTCTGGATCTCTGTGCTGTGTTCCAGTTTGGATGATTTCACCCCCTCTGATTCTGCAGGAGATGAGCGTGGGCTATGCTAATGGCATCCGTGTGATGAGTATCACTCACACAGGAGAACCTGGCTTCGTGCTTTATATCCCCATAGAGGTAAGAGTGCACTGCAGCCTGAGCTAATTAAAGCAGTTCCTTGCATGCATAAATCGGAAACATTTTCCAAGTTGACTCCCGGTGATGAGATGTCTGATTTGCACCACAGGAAGGCTGCCTGCAGGCACCAGGGGGAGTTTTTCTGCTTAATACTGCATTCCAGTGGAGCAGAGCTCTTGTGCTTCAGTGGCAGGGGGCAGTGACATTCCTGGTGGTGCCAGATGCTGCTGCTCTCTCCTGGTGCCAGTGTGTGTTTCACCCTTCCATTGCAGTACGCCCTTCACGTGTACAACGAGGTGATGAACATGGGACAGAAGTATGGCATCCGGAATGCCGGTTATTACGCGCTCCGCAGCCTGCGCATTGAGAAGTTCTTTGCATTCTGGGGCCAGGATCTGGATGCTTTTACTACTCCTATGGAGTGTGGACGCGAGTTCCAGGTCAAGCTGGATAAGGTACACCACCTTCTGCACTGGGGTTGGTGGAAGAGCAGAACTGGACTGAAAGGCTGCCAGCCAAGCAGATGTGTGTGTTTTTATGGAGCTGTGTGCAGTAGCTGTAACATATATTCTTGTGCTTCAGAAGGCTGCTAGAAATATAAAAATTCTCTGTTTTCCTCCTTCCTGGGCAGCATTCCCAGTGACCTGTGCCTGGTGCTGCTTATGTCTGCAGTGCCCAATGTGGCAGAGGTGCTCTGTACCTTACAGATGCTCAGAATTCTTGCTTCTCTAATCTGTTTTCCCAATCTGATGAAGCAAAAGCCAGCCTATGCACCCGGTGTCGTTTAATGATGTTAAATATGAGGCTAGGCACCAGGTAACAGGTGTTCTCTATTTTTAATAAAACAGGGGAGCTTGTAGAACAGTGTAGAGTTATATCACACTTCTGTGGTAGCAGGTGCTGTTGCTATCACTGTCTTGTTTTCTTTCTTCCATCTTTGCATGAGCCAAAACAAATGCTTGTATTGATTCAAGAAAAGAATGTAGTGACTAAGGATACAAATTTCATACTAGTTACAGTTTCCCTCTAGTTTATAAAGAAGGGTAGACTTCTGGAACAACAAAAATGGCAAAAACTGGAATGGAGACATGGTTTTCGCTAGAGTGAAAATTAGAATGATTTTTCTAAAGACCAGCTTCACAAACATTTCTGGTTTTTTTAACATCTGGAGCAACAAACATGACAGAAAAGCTATCTGAGCTGGGCTTCTTGTATATGGAGGCAGCCCATTTTGATAGGGCATAAGTTTCAAGCATAAACTGTCCTTGTCGGCAACCTGTTCTGCTGCAGCTCAGCAGCTGCCACACTTCGTGTCCCTCACATCAGCTGATGCTCCCTTTTCCCCGCAGGGAATCGAGTTTCTTGGCCAGGAAGTGCTGTTGGAACAGAAGCAGAACGGGGTGTACAAGCGCTTCACCATGTTCATTCTGGAGGACCATGACACGGATATGGACCTCTGGCCCTGGTGGGGGGAGCCCATTTTCCGCAACGGCCGCTATGTGGGCAAGACCACCAGCAGTGCCTACAGCTACACCCTGGAGCGCCACGTCTGCCTCGGCTTCGTGCACCACTTCGACGAGAAGACGGGAGAGGAGCTGGTGGTGACGACTGACTTCATCAACCAGGGAGAGTACGAGATCGACATTGCCGGGCAGCGCTTCCAGGCCAAAGCCAAGCTCTACCCCTTCAGCTCCCTCTTCACACAACGGCGCCGCAAAGATGAGGTGGAACTGAGTGGCTACCAGAGGGAGTAGTGCTGAGTAGACTAGACATGCCCCTTGTCCCAAGCTGGAGTCTTCTCCCACCATCTTCCAGCCCTTTCACCTCACCTCATATATTTTTCTTTTCCTTTCTTGTCTTGCAACTTTTAAACTTTTTCCAGTGTGTTACATTTTGTATATTTTAAAACTTTAATTTTCAAGCTTTCCCAGCCCTGTCTGTCTCCCTCCTTCAACCCTTGCCAGGCTCCCCTGTGCCCCAGTGGATGAAGCACAGTGCTGAACTCCTGTGTAGGAGTGAACCCCACCAAAGGCCCTGGCCTTCTAGTGATGGGAAGGGTTGAGGTGAATCCCTGAAGACTGCACCCTTCCTCTCTCCTCTCCAGCATAAGGCATGGGACAGCAGGTCTTTGCTGCCTGTGGTTCAGGTGATGGCTGACCTCACCCTGCTCTCCACATACCATGTGTTACAGGGGTTGGTGTGTCGATGCACACGGCAATAGAACGATCAGCTACCTCACTGGCATGAGACAAAGCATTGTGTGAGCACAGCCTAGAGACAGGTTTTGGTGTTGTCCAGCCTGTCACTGCCCTCCTTTGTCCACCACTTCAGTTTTTCCCTAGCAGGGAGTAGACTTAACATCAGAGTATTGAGATGACAGTAGCATTGGTAAGTGCATTGTTGGTGGGCTTGGATTTTTTTTTGTGTGGGGTCGCTGAAAGTAAATGGCCTTCTATAAATATAGTCAAAGATCAACATGTGCATTTCACTTCTATAAAGGAATGTTGTTTTTTCTTTTTTATTAGCAAGAATACTGATTTCTAACAAGGATAGATGTTAGTGTTTAATGTTAATTAGCAGTGTTGAAATGCTGCTTCTGTTTAAGCTGCACAATATACAGTCTCTTTGGGGATTGTCTTTCACTTTGTTTATGTGACTTGGTCAAACTCATCTGGCAAGGTTCATGGAGAACTTGTATTGGTTTGGGGAACTTTAGCTGCCTGTGGTTATTTTGAAATTGTAGGAAAAGACACAGCATTTGTCTCACCTGTGGTGCAAGAAACACTGGGTTTTCTGCTGGTGGTGAGAAAATGTCTCAGCAGCTTCTGCTGGACTCAAAAGTTTGTCTTCTGTTTTCCTCCTCAAATCTGTTGCACTTCTTTGTCTCTCAGTAGTACCTCAGCTGAAGGGGATGAATAAGGGAGTGAAGAGAGCATGGTAGTGGGATTATAAGCTTCTTTTCTTCAGCACTGCTCTTTGCATCTGGCTTCTCATACAGACACTCCAGATGGGGCAGCTGGAAATTCACCCCTTCTTCAGGTCTCAAAATGTGCCAGTTCAATCACTGATGGTAAATGGTGAAGAAATGGGGGTATGCTGAATTGCCTTGTGCACATTTGCATCATCTTCTTCATATTTTGAGCACAATCAAAAACCAAGGCGCTTTTCATTTACTTGAAAAAGATCTGTTAAATGTTTTCCCTGCCTCTGATACCACATACTTCTCATGGTCTTTCTGCTTCAGCATCTGTTTTGGACTTCAAACACAACCTTGCACTGTTGTCTGCCCCGTTAGCTGTGGTGAACACTTTCTTTATTGGTCTAGAACCACTTTTGGACACTTTATTTTCCAGTTAAATGGTGAGCATCAGTAATGTAAGTATGAGCTCAAAAGCTCCCATGGTTCTTGTTTTGAGTTTGCTTTCTGCTGCTTTAGTTGCTTTAAGCTGTGCTTTCATTTGGGTCTGTGGCTGCCAGTTCAGGAAACTGTAAGGGAATTTAGGATTTGAGCATATGGTATAGTAGGTTGAATGTAGATATCACTTCTCTGAGCATGCGTTCCTGTGTCTGTGGTGAGTTCCACTGAAATGTGTGGCTTCTTCCAGGATTTCAAACCTAGTTCTGAATTGACATGCAGAATTTCCCAGTTTCTGAAAAGGAGTAACCACACTGGGGCAGCTTTCTGAGATCTCGCAGCCCAGAGTACTCTCTGCAGCTGCTGTAGGCGAGATTCTCCGCCTGCTTGTCATTTCTGCCAAATTCCTCTATTATTGCTCTCTGAGCTGAAATTTTGCCTGGTATGTTAGAATTAATCACTTAAATGAAAGGTTCATAAAGCATCTAATGGCAGTTTAAACTCTATAATTACTTCTTGCATATCTTTTCTGCTTAGAGAGATACCATGATCCCATTGTTCCCATGCTGGACATGTGTACCAGGGAGGACCTTGGTCCTTCTCCGTTGGTTTTATGGGACACTGTTTTGCGTTCCTTATCCACAGAAACAGGCATTCAACCAAAGAAAGGGTTTTGTATGTGATATTTAGGGTGTGGAGTAGCCCTTCTGCTTAGGGTTCTTAGAGCTTCTTAGAGCAGCCCTTCTGCTTAGGGTTTGTTGACCATCTGTTGTGGCTGAGTAAGGCATGATACTCCTTCAGGAGAAGGCAAAGTATAGGGCCAAGGTGTGCTGAAGTTTGTATTGAAGAGAGAAGAGAGATTCTGCTGAAGAGAGATTTTAGCTTGAGCTGTTCAGTTCTCTGCAGAGTTAGAATTAGTTAAGACCAAACTGGAAAGCTAGGAGCATGCTGTCCTTTACCAACCACTCATTCCAGCTGCAGTGTATTCCTCCTTGTGATTATTTTTCCTTTTCCCTAATTTAATGGTGCCTGCTAGTTCCTCAGGCAACTTTTCATACACGGATGTCTCTTCTCCAGCAGTTCTGACAGTAAAATTGTGTTTTATGAGCTACTTTTGTCATTATGTCTGCTAAGGTTTATTTTATGTCTGAAAGGTTTATTTTATGTCTAGATCTATTGACTTTTCCATACCAAAAATAGAGAGTGGAAATAGTTTTCCACCATGATGGTAGATATAGCAACACTTCGTGTAACACTGTGTTTGCTGTTTGAGACTTGGGTGGTTTGGTAATTGTCAGTCTTACAGCTCATTAACGCCTACTCCGACCTTCCCTGCTATGAATTCTCTTCTTGTTTTATATCAGAACCTGAGAGGTCTTTAACTGCTGTTCAGGCTTAGTCGATTTAATTTCTGGTGTAGCTATTTTTAAACTTACAATATAAAGAATAGTTTGCCTTCACCAGCTTGAGCACCCATCAGGAGGACAATTGGATCACGTTTTAAAATAGTGATACTGAGTTGGAGGAAGATCCTTCTAGCATAGTGTTTTCATCTTGAGATATTAAGCAATGATGTAAGACTCTAATCCCTTTATCTGATGATTAAAGTAGAGTGCCTAAAAAAAGAACAACTAAATCTGTTGAAGAGTTACTACCTTTGGTATAGCTTCAAATTAGAAAATTAAAAATCTGATCTTTGAAGCTGCTGTAGAATAGTATTTATATCTAAGATGGTAAATAACAGGGACTGTAAAATTCTACATCCTGATTCGCATCATTAAAACTGCCTTAAAATGCTTTTTGCTAAAAAAGGTGGTTTGTTCTCATTCTGCACAGTTAAGACTATGAACCTTGGATTAGGAAACACAAAAATAGCATTTCTCTCTGTGGCAGTAGAAGGAGAAATGGCCTCATTCTTTGCTGAAGCAGCAGCTGCAGGTCTGCTCTCTGCACCTTGTGTGTATCAGTCACAAGATTGTTACCAGTTCTCTGAGTCTTGCTGTCCAGAATGGGAACAGCCCTGTAGATTCCATTCATTCAAAGGCATCTTTGCAGGGAAGGTAGCCAGTGAATCCATCTAAATGTGCATCCATGGGAAGGGCTGGCTTGCCCTAGTGCCGTCTGGAGTCAGGGGAACTTAAGGAAGACATAGCGCTTCCTTCCATTAAATGATTTTTACAGGGATGTTACATTGTCTTAACCTTGCTGTATCCCTTCCTAAGTTATCCTGTTTTGTTAGTCTTGAGTGAGTACTGCAAGGCTTGAGTAAAACTGGTACTAGAAAAGCGGGAGTATATTGTTCGTACTTAACAATCTGAGGATAAAATTAATAGTCTGTTTCTCGAATTATGTTTTCTGTTTCAGGAGGATGTGTTACAGTCATTTTCACATCTGTCTTTGCCAGACTTAGTTTCTCTTTGTTTTCTCCAGTATCTAGATTTGATAGGCTTGTTGAACAGTTTCTTATTTTGTGGCAAAGAAGGGAGATTGTGTAAAACTTCCACTGCATCTCCACAGCTTGGTGTAAGCTTGGATTCCTCCTTTCTACTGCTGCATTTGAGTTGCCAACGATCATGTTGCTCTTCCTATAACACCTTCAAACTCTGCTGCTGTACAATTTCTCATGCACAAGGTTCTTCTCTTCCTTCTACCTGATGCTTTGTCATTGGAGCCAGGTTGGCTCTAGATCTGTGTCTCTGCATCAACTTAACTTACTCAACTTTTAGATGGTGCTGATACCAACATTAGAACTCCAGGCAGGTTTGTGGCTGCTGTAAATACCATCATTTAACCCTCCCTTTGCCTGTGCCAGGATTTTCCCACTGTCCTTAACACTTCTTTAGTCTCCTTCCTCAGGTTGGCTGAGTACATTAGTCCTTTTGCCATCAGAGAGTGAGGCATGGCAGAATAAAAGCTGGTGGAGGGATGATGGAGTGGCTGAGCTGAGATGGAAGGAGAGGTGCAGTGAAGGTTTGATCCTTTACTCATTATTCAACTCCTTAAGCCCAGCCTTGGAGAGATGATCAGCTTCAATTCCCAGCTCAGGGAGCATCTTCCTCTGCAGCCTTGATGCTGGACAAGTGAGAGCCCTGTCTCTAGGCAGAGTTGGGACAGCATTAGCACTTGTTTCCCAGCACACATTTGCCCCTCTCATTGGGATGAAGGAAATGGTTCCACACAGGAGAATGGGGATTGTGTGCACTTGATTGCCTGGAGCACTTTTGTCTCCCTGGCACATTCCTGTAGCTGTAAAGGTACAGCACTGACATCATCAACCTCGTCCTTGCAGCACGTTTGAACAGAATGGTGACATTTTGGGAAGAGATCTGTAAAAATGAGGTAGTTCCCGTTTCAGGGGAATGGGGAGTTGCTTGCAAGGGCAGAAGTAATTTTTATTTAAAACACAGCTCTTGGCTGCTGATAATGGTGAGCAAAATGTTCACAACCTTCACATTTGTCTTCCCAAATGAGTTTATTATAATACTGGGTCAGAATAATTTCTGCCTATTTCGGGATGTTTTTCTGTTTTAAACTAACTTTTCCTTAATTGATTGTTTGGATTTCTATTAAAAGAAAAAAAAAAGGCATTCAGTCATGGAACAAAACTCAAAAAAGGCGGGGGTTAGTGTCATCTGATGACTTCAAGCTGTCACTAAAAAGCCTTTGAAAATTTTCTTTGCACTTTAGACTTTCCTTAAGTATTATGGCTGTAGCAGTGTGCTTATAGCCCTTGGCATGAGTAGTCCTTGCATTTGAGAGAGAAAAAAAGAATGAGTATTTATAAATGCCTTAAAGCTTTAGGTGAGGTGTTTGGGCACTAGCTGTGCCTGCCATTTGATTTCCTTCCTGGAAAGCTGTGTGCTGTGCGCCCAGAGATGGTAATTTTGAGCAAGCACCGGAGGATGGTGGAAGCTGCTGTTGCAGTATGAGACTGGAATTTGTATGGAGCTGGGAGCCCTTGTGCCTGTCCAGCTGCTGGGCTGACACCTTCCTGTTTGTTCCCCCACATCAAAATGGATTTATTCACTTTTTCCTTGTGGTGTAATGGGTTTTCTTCTTTCTCTAAAGAAGCCTGGGCTGGTGTAGAGTACTCTGTGGGTGTCCCATTGCATTAAAGGAAACAAAATTCTCTGCCTGAACGCTTCCCTGCTGTACCAGCTGACATTTGCAGACAGGAGTCAGGAGAAGCGGGAGGGATGGGGATCTGCTACTGCTTGTCATGTTTGCTGAGATGGCTCTGAGACTTCTCATCTCCCATTTGTCTCAAAGCTGGGGCTGGATTACTGATGTCAGGCTGGCTTCTGGATTACAGCACAAGCCAGAGCTGCTTTGCAGGTGTGGCATGCTGGGCTGATGTACTGTCAGAGATTCCACCTGCTTGGAATAAGGAATCTCAACAAAGAGGAGCAGTACGTTATAATGAGGAAAGTGTTCACATTAATATTTACTGATTTGTTAATACTGGTAACAGTTGATCTTCCCACACAGATCCTTGACACCTGCTACAAGCAGAGCAGATACTTGGGAGTTGTCAGCCATCCCAGCTAGGACCTGATCCATTTTGTGTGCATAGAGGAAAATCTGTGCTGTTGCCTTCCACCATGGCACCACTAAGATTTTTTCCATGCTAAAATTCCCTCCTTTTCCCATAGTGGGATAGATCTCACTTCTTCCAGTATAACCAGAGGCAGATCAGTATCTCTGAAGTCCTTGACAGGTTGTCCTGCATCTCCTGGTCAGGTTTGCAGCAGGATACTCATCCAAACCCCCCTTCACGCTTTTGTCTCCTGAGACCAGATTTTAAAAGGGCTGGGAAGATTTCTGATGCATGCTGCTGCCAGAATTTAAGAACAACTGAAGTTTGAACCTGTGAAAACGCTCTTCTAGTGCCTTATGTTTGTGAATGTTGTGCAATGGATGTAGCTGAGGTGGGACAAAGCAAGGAGCAATGTCAGCAGCATGGCTCCCCATCTATGGCCGTTTCCCTCTGCCCTTGGAGGGCTTTGGCAAGCAGGTGCCAGCAGGTTGTCTCCAGCAGCACAGGGAGGCTCTTTAATCCCTTTGCAGTGTGGGGTCAGAGAAAGCTCGTGCCAGGTATTCTTCCTTTGAGTGGTCTCACCTCTGCTGAGTTTGGATTTGGAGGGGTTTAGGAGAGACAAAGCTGCTCTGATTGCCAGACCCCGTGGCAGAGGACGTGGACAGTTGTTCCCAAGCGCACAAGTCAGGGTGAGTTTGCTGCTCTCCACTGAGGCCATGTTGTCATGTATGCTGTATTTATATCATGCTTGATTTCATTTCATATTTTGGTTGGCTTAAATGTTGCTAGGTTTGTATATTAATAAAGAGGCATTTTAACTACTTCTGAATTTTGCTGTTAGTTATGCAAGACCCTTGTGTGTCAGAATCCAAATGCCCCTGGTTGTCTGGATGGGATCCTGCAGGGACACTAGGCTTGTTGAAGGGTCCAGCCCTGGGAGCTGGAGTGAGTTCTGGGCCTGCTGCATCACTCTGGGGAAGTCCCTTCCCTGCCTCTGCCTGTATCCACATTCAAAATTATGTCCTTCAGCAGCTCATCCGTGTCATTCCCTCTTCTGTGGTGGGGCTCAGGGACACGGGCTGCATGGGACCAGAGCCTCTATTTTAGGGTCCAGGGTGGTTGGGACATGGATGTGGGGTCTGGGTGAGCAGTGGCATCACCGACTGTTGGGCTCAGGCTGCAGCGGTTGTGCTGGGGCTCTGCTGCTGGGCACCCAGGCTGGCACAGGGCCAGGTCCTACTCCTGCCCCAGTGAGGGGATGTTAACCACAGCCCAGGAGAGGAGGGGAGAGCAGAGCATCTTCTGGGCCCAGCAACCCTCTCATTCCCTTTCCCTCCTCTCCTGACCCCATCGATGCCCAGGTTTGGGTGCAGGCAAAGGCACAGTAGATGGGGCTATCAGAAGAAAACCACCAAGTAGCTTTGATGCATGATTTTTATTGACTTTAAAAAAACCAGTTGGTTTAAGACAGTTGTGTGCAGAAGTACCCATGTACACAGAGGCTACGGGCCAAGCTGCCCGCCTGCTCCTAGCCCTGGTCTCTCCCTCTGCCAGTGGGGCAGGAGGTGCTTGGATCAGGTACTGTGTGATGCAGACAACCTCTGCCAGGTGGGCCAGCCCGGGCACCTCCTCCCTGCCTGCCCCCTGCCCGTAGCCTGTGCCTACAACTCCTCTATGTACAGTACAGTGGTGCGCCGGCCGTGCAGCACGCGCCTGCCTGCGGCCGCCCTGCCAGGGAGACACGAGTGGTCGCGAGTCCTAGTGGGACAGCTTAAATAAAAAATAATAATATAATAATAATTAAAACAACAGAGAAAAGGGGAGTAGGGGAAGGAAGTTAGCAAATAAAAATACTGTCAGGGCAGCCAGGAGCCTCAAGTGCGCCTGACGCTGGATGCCAGTACTGTGCTGCCAGAGGGTTTGGTACCTGGGTTTGGTACCCAGCGTCTCCGCTCACCCTGTGATTGTCAGGACTGGCCCTGCTCAGCTGCAACAGGAGCTGGTCCAGCCTCATCTGGCTGGACTGGATTTGGCCAGCCACAATGGATTTGGCCTTTCTAGCGACCAACGTGGTGGCCTGGATGTGTACCTCTCTCCCAGCAGCACTTCCCAGCTAAGATCAGTGTGGTGCGAGGAAGGAAGTGGGTACAACTGCCACATACATCAGCCACGTCCCTGCCGCCAGCGCGGGCACAGCCAGGCGTCGCCGATGGGAGATGGTCAAGGCACTCATTGTTGCTCATGGTTTTGTGGTTTTTAATTTTCTTCCCCGTAAAAAAAAAAAACACAAAACAAAAAAGTCAGCAAAAAACACCCAGGAAGGTGGAGAGCAGGGCTTGCAGCAGCCTGTGCCTCAGGGCTGCTTGCACCAGGGCGGCTCCACTTCTACAGACCAAAACTCACCACAAAACTCAGGAGTTTAAATCCCTGTGGACAGAAAAGCTGAATTTCCCCAGCCCGGGGGCTGCTGACTTGCCTGCTCCAGGTGACCAACCCTCATGTTTCACAATTGAAGAGAAACCTCAAAAAAATAAAAGAAAACCCTGAAAAACAACCAAAGCAAAGTGGACAAACAGGAAGAGGCTGCTACAGAAAAACCAGATACAAAAGGGTAAAAAAATCTCCAAACCCAAAAAACCCTACAGTGATTGTTCCTCAAATTAACTATTGCAACCAGCAAGGCAGCATGGGCAGAGCTTCCCCAGATGGGCACTGCCTCACAGCCCCTGCTCCACTCTCAGCTGTGCAGGCAGAGGGTCCCTCTCTGGGGGGTCTTTTTCCATGGTTGCCTTTTTCTTGAGCTTTTCAGCATCTCCTAAAAGAAAAAAACCCACCTGATTGACCTGAAGAAAGTGGTTTTTATGACACCTCTGGGGAGGCAGTTTCCTTCAGCATCTCCCCATCCCATGTCATAGGCTGCCTGTCCAGCCCAGGAGGCCCTGAGGGCACTGGCTGTACCAGACTGGTGTAAACCAAGCGCCACCCTGGCAAAAGGAGCAAAGACTTTGGGATTTCAGCTTCTCACCAGAGCTGTTTAGAGCAACACAAAAGCAAAAACACAGTTCACTCACCCACTAATCTCTGATCTGTTTCTTCCCAGCCTGCAAGCAAAGAAAATCCTGTCTCCTTGACCCTGCTGCATCCCACAACCCCTTGAGCATCCTACAACTGCTCACAGAGCTCAGCCAGAGTGACCAGGCTGCTGCTCATGTAGGTTTCTTAGCTGCCTCCTGTACAGTCATTCCTGAAATCTGTCCTACCCTTCCCCAATCCTCAGGTAGAAGAGCAGGGATGCTGCACCTCAAAATTGAAATTCCTCTTCATCTCCCTGCACAGCTGTGCCAGCTGTGCAGCAGAGTTGCCAGCCTCAGCCTGCAGCAGAGTATCTGCAATGGTCAGCTTCCTGAAGCTTCTGTCTCCCCACCATGGATCCATGTGCTGGGACCTGCCTCTGTGCCAGGAGCCTTCCCTGGAGAAACGACGGCATCAGGTGCCCCGGTGGGGGGTAAAAGAAAAATACCAAAATAAAGGAAAAAAGAAGCAGCTGGTTCCACTGGTGAGGCTGCGCAGCCGCCACAGCTCCCTCAGCCCCCTCGGCCTGGACACGATGCTCAAGGGGCTCCCCAAAGTCACGCGGCTTTGGAGCGGGGGGTTTGTCTTCTTTTAAAAAGAGCAGCATTTGGTTTGACTGTAGAGAGATGCAAGGCGGCCACCCCTGCCGCCTGGTCAGTCGCTGATTGTGTTTATAAATCCTTTCTCAGCTGGGTTTCATAATAATAATAATTAAAAAAAAGCAAAAAGTCTCCTTTAGCTCTGAACCTGATTGGCTGCTGGAGGCACCAAATACCACCACGGTGGCTCTGTCAGCAATGCAGAACTGCGCTGCCCATACGTGCTCGTTGCCTGAGGCCACCAGGGAGACCCTCACCCTCTGCCCCTGCAGGCAGCAGGACCTGCTGGAGCAGGGAGCCAGTGACTCAGCCCTCAGTTTCCCCGGTAAACCTCGATCTTGCTGGTTTTGGCCAGCATGTCGATGATGTGTGCCTCAAAGTCAGCATCGTGCACCCCCGTCTTCCTGAACTCCCCAGCGTAGCGGTTGTTCTCCCAGTAGTGGTGCCAGTTCCCCCGGCTGTCAGCACCGAACCCAAAGACGTTCACCTGCAGTAGCAAGGGAGGGAATGAGTCCCCACCAGGCTGGAACACGCTTGTCTCAGCAACCCCTGCACTGTTGGGTTGATTTTCAAAGGTGCCCATCCTTCTGTGCAGCCTTCCCACCCCTCAAAGGTGCCCATCACTGTGGCGTCAGGCAACCATAATGACTGCTGCAGTTTGACCCAAAGAATCCATCTCCTTCCGTAACCCTGCAAGGTTCAGGACCTCAGCAAACCCACTCCATGCCAGCCAGGAGCTGAAGGAGACATCACCCACCTCATCGCAGACATGGAGGGCAAAGAAGAGCACCAGCATGCCAGTGGAGGGGTAGCGCCCGTGGTGTTCCGTCCAGCGGTCGTGGATGTACTTGAAGAAGGCAGGATTGTAGATCTGCACCTGGGAGGATAGACCAGGGTCAGCACAGGAGCCCCAGCCATGCTCCCTTTGGCACCAGCACCCCGTGAAGGAGCACTGGGAGCCCTGGGGAATGATGAGGTGACAGGGGCCATGGCCATATAGGTGCTCCTGGCAGTGATAGGGATGAGCCCCACGTACCTTTTCTTTGTCCACACGCAGAAAAGGCTTCACAGGTGCGTATGTGCTGGAAAAGAGCAGAGAGGCAGGTGAGTTCTTGGGGGTCCCATGCCCCCAACTCCAGCCTGAGTTGCCAAGGGGGGCTCTTGGAGGGAGGAACAAATGAATCCCCACTGCTCCCAGGAGAGCTGTCCTCGAGTTAGGTGAGCCACCAGCCTGGTGCTGCCAGTGCCCACTGGGTACTTACAACCTGATCTGGCCGGTGGAGAGGGCACTGGCGATCCAGAGCAGGTCCAGGGTTTTGAAGGGCACGAGCACAAAGCTGACGTTGGCGGGCAGGTTCTTGGCACTCTCGGGATACATGAAGTGGTGTGTGGTCCGACCACCCACATCGCCCTCAAAGCCCACCGTGGGGGCCTGGTTCATCCTGGGGAGAGAGCAGGGAAGATGACACCACTGTCCCAATGCCCAGTGCCTTGCAGATGACACAGGTGATCCCCATGAGCTGTTGAATGCTGCCAAGCAGAAGTTTCCTGCTCAGGGGGGAATGGCAAGGCTGGACTCACCCCCACTCATCCCAGCACCTGGTGGTGCCAGCATCACCCCATGTCTCTGTGCTGCCCAGGTGGGCAGGTCCCTGGCAGTGCTCTCTGGCCCTCACCGCATCACGAAGTCGTGCCCATCGATTTCCGGTCCGTAACCAGAGCCGCGTAGGTTGCCTGAGTTGCCAACCACGGCGCAGCGGCGGCAGCGGCGTGGGTCACGGGAGCGGTAGGGATCCTCGCCCGGCACGATCTGGAAGAGCTTGCTCAGGACCTCGTGGGTGTTTTGGGACTTGAACTGGGGCTGCAGCATCTGCAAGGAGGAAGGGGTAAGGGGGGAATCAGCCAGCGCCCCCTCCTTAGTGGAGGAGAAATCTGTGCCCCCCATGCCAGAGCACACCATGGCACTCTCGTCCCTGCACTCACCATCCACCACCTCTGGACGTCGGGCGGTAGGTCCATGTTCTCCTTGGTCCACACTGGGGACACGGTGCCATCATAGCGCCCATCAAACCAGTCGGTGGCTCCGGGCTCCTCGGCCGGGCAGCGGCGGCAGGAGCAGCCCCGGGGGTACGGCCCCCCTTTGCTGAGCCGCTGCATCCCGGCATAGCCGGGCACCAGCTTCACCCGGTGGATGCCGCCCAGCCCGCCGGGGTCCAGGTAGGCGATGCTGTGGTGGGAGTAGGTGAAGAGGAGGGACATGACGAAGACGAGCAGGAAGGCGGTCGAGAGGAAGCAGAAGCGCAACGAGCACTTCATGGTCGTCGGGTGGCTGAGCCGGGGACGGCGCCCGCTCCGGCACAGGGCCCGGGCATAGGGCGCGGGAGGGCGTCAGCCGGCCAGCGGGGCTCCCTGCAGGAACGAGCGCTGTAACTCCCTGCCGTGGCGGTGTGGGGAGGGGGATGTAGAGCCTCCCAGGACGCACCGCACCGGGCTCCTACCTGCTGGGCTGCAGCTTTCCATCCGCGTTGTCCGGCCGCGGCGAGGGCCCCCGGTGGCTCCGCGTGCCGGGCAGGGAGCATCTGCGGAGGGGTCCGGCACAGCTCGGCGCGCCGGCC
>VXBC01012119.1:255350-281410 GCA_013399945.1 Ploceus nigricollis
CACACACACACACACACACACACACACATATATATACATATTTATACACACACATAAATTTTTATATACATTCACCACTCATCCATGTGCAGTTTTGGAGGTATCTTTGGGAACTTTGCCTTGGAGCTGGGACCCAAATCACTTGCACTTTCCAAAAAATGCTTTTGGAAGATGCCAGTGACAAAGCTGAGAGATACCCCGGAGCCCAGTGCAGAGCCCAGCAGGGCTGGGAGAGGAGGTTCCCGGCCTCTCCCATCACATCCCAGTCCCGCGGGGTCAGGCGGGCTCTGATAAATCCTGGCTCATGAAGAAGCATTGAAGCCGGCCAAGCCACTGGAGAGCAATTAACATCTTGCAATCGTGCAAAAATTAAATGCAACGGGAAGAGATGAAAGCCGTCGAGCTGCCGGGACCTCGGCGTGCCAAACTGGGCGGCATCCGGCGTGCCGAGAGCCCGGAGCAAAACCACCGAGCCCTCAGCGCCATCGGAGCCTTTCCCCAAAAAGCGGCAGTTTGGAGCTTGTTTGGGCAAGAAAATTCAAGCGTTCCCGCAGCATGCGGCAGCCGGGGCTCTCCCTGCCTGTTCTCCCTGCCTGCCTCCGGCGCCGGCGAGGCGTGGGCGGGGAGCGGAGCGCGCCCCGCCGTTCCCAAGAACCGCCATGAGCTCCTCGGAGGAGAGGGAAGCGCTCTGGACAGGCAGCTCCGCACACAGCCGGCAGCGGGGCCGCTGTCGCTGCCAGATGGGGACAGACAGACAGATAGACAGACAGACGGGCACGCGCGCCGCGGGGGGCGGCGGGCAAGGCACCCCCAGCCCAACCCTCCCCGCTGAGGCCGCGACTTTTGCTTCTGACAGAAGGGGCAGAAAAGGGAAGAAAGGGAAAACCAAGCCCAAAACGTTGAGGAACTTCCCGTCGGCGCTCACCGCCTTGGCCACGATGTGGCCGGGGCGGCTGCTCAGGGCTAGGAAAAGGAGAGCCAGAGATAATGCAGGGCAAAACAGCCTTCACCAGCTCAGAGCCCACGCATCCTCCTGGAGGGAGGCTCAGCAAGTTTTGGGGTTTTGTGTGGTTTGGTTCCCCCCAGCCATCTTTTATGATTGTTGGCAGCAGGCGGGGACGTGGCCCTTCCTCCAGTCTGAGCTTGCACGCTGCCTAAGTGCCATCCTCCCCCCAGTATTTTCCTGCTGGCATGGGAAGCCCTCGCTCTAGGGAAATATTTGGGAGCTTTGGAATAAGTGCTCTGACTCTGCAGCTGGAGCCTGAGCAAAACCTTGCCTTTCCCCTGAGCCAGCAGCACTTAAGCCCCTGGCATATGTGAGGACCCCTTGAATCACCAGGCCCTGAAATCACCAGGCTCCGGTATCAATCCCACTCTGGCAGCCGTGCTTCAGCCAGGGAAACACCCTGAAACAATGGGACAGGCACGCCGATAAGATCTCACACCAGTGCCCTCGTTAGTGCCCCCCCACACACAAAGAAGCAGGCAAAGGACATCCCCTGCTCGGTGACACAGTTTTCTACCCTGTCCCCAGGGACGCTCAGGCTGTTTGTGAAATCCTGGCTGCCACTACCCATGCAATGGATGCCGTGTGTCACGCAGCCATGTGTCACACCGCTGCTGAGGGACCTTGCACACTGGCACTGGTGGGGACTGGGGCCACTCGCAGCCAGCCCTCCCACCCTGGTCCCCCGGCTCTGCCCTCAAGATCCCAGGGCTGGAGGGGAGCAGCTCCATCAGCCCCAGCCCCGACACCCCTGCTAGGGCCAGCATCCTCCCCGGGGCGAGCACATCCTGCCCGGGCAGCACCCTGGAGCTGCTCCCCGAGCTGCACACCGCGGCTGGGGCCAGCACATCCTCCCTGGGGACAGCACCGCAGGGCCCGGGCCAGCATTCCGGAGCAGCGGAACCTCCGGGGTCTGAACCCAATGCAACCCGGGTGGATGCTCCCGGCAGCCAGCATCCAGCACCGGGAGCAGCACCCAGAGCCCGGAGCCGCACCCCGGATAGGGGACAGCACATCCCAGGGCTGTTCAGCACCCATTGCATCCCGGGTGGATACTCCCAGCCCCGAGACCAGCACCCAGCCCCGGGACCAGCAACCAGGACCACCACACCGGGGATGAACGCAACACANCTCAGCCACCAGGATTCACCCCAGTACCCACTCGGCACATCGGCAGCCCCCTGAACCCCCCCGGTACCCAATGCGATACCCAGCTCCGTACCATCCCAGTATCCACCGGCGCACCGGCATCTCCGAACATCGTCACCCCAGTACCCATCCTCCGTTATCCATCCCGATATCCACCCGGCGCGCCGGCATCTCCCGCTACCCTGTCTGGTACCCACCTCGGCACCCAGCCCGGGACGCACCCCAGTGCAGCGACACCCCTCAGTACCCACCCCGATCGCACCCCAGCACCCACCGGGCACCCACCCTGACAGCCCACCAGGAACCGACACCAGCGGCCACCGCCCGGGCATCCCTTCTCTCTGCAGAGAACACTGCGAGGAGCCGGACTCGTGACAGGGGTGACGCAGGGCACTTAAGGGTGCGCACTGCCGCCGAAACCCATTTGAGGGCAGAAAACATCAAACCCCCACTGCCCCTTTGCAAGCCCCCCGAGATGGGGGAAAGGGGGGAGCAGCACAAGGGTGCGCTGTGCCTTTAAGGGGGTCCGTGCCCGGCCACGCTGTGCACGCTGGGAATTGTAGTCCTTCAGCACAGAGCGCCCCGGAGGGGCTGCGGGGCTTGAACTAAACATCCCAGCAGGCCCTGCGGCGCCAGGTTGGGGCAGAGGAGGTACTTATGGCGGCGGAGTGGAGCGCTGTTCTCCTCACCTGCCGGCGGGGCCATGGCGGTGTGTCCGCCCTGCAGCGAGGCGAGTGGCGGGGCGAGCGCCCCTTCTCCCTTCCTGCGCGCGGCGGCGGGACCGGCTCTTAACGCTGCCCGTCTCTCGTTTGGCAGAGCTGGAGGTGCGGCGGCTGCGGGGCGGGCTGGGCCCGCGTCCCCCCGCGCTGCTCCTGGCCGTGGAGGACCCCTGGGCCCGCCTGGGCAGCGGCGGTGCCACCCTGAACGCTTTGCTGGTGGCGGCCGAGCACCTCAGCGCCCGGGCCGGATGCACGGTGAGAGGTGACAGCCTCTGGTGGGTCCGGGGAGGCTGGAAGTCAGGACGGGACGCTGGAAGTGAGGGACGCCTGTCCTGTCTCCACTGACTGTTCTCTGCTGTCCTCTCCCAGGTGGTGACCGCTGACGTCCTGAGGGACGCCCGCATCCTCATCTTGCACATGGTGAGAGCCGACCTGCAGCCCAGCATGGGACCTCTCATTGCATCCAATCCCTCCCAATGATCCCTCATATTCTCCATCCCACCAGGGCCGCGACTTCTCCTTCGACGACTGTGGCCGTGCCTTCACCTGCCTGCCCGCTGAGGAGCCCGGCGCTCCAGCCGAAGCGCTGGTCTGCAACCTGGACAGCCTGCTGGGGACCATGACACACCGGGTCTGTGTAGCCTGGGGATGGGGCCCTGGGGATGGGTTTGGCTCCCAGCAAGATGGAAACGGTGTGGGATTCCTGGGCTCCTTCCCTGCCGTCCCTGGGCACGCGGTCCTTCTCTTGGCAGCTCTGTGTGGGCTCCCCACCTGGCGTCTGGGTCTGCAGCACCGACATGCTCCTCACCGTGCCCTCAACACCAGGTGGGTGGATGGATACCAGCCTTGCTTCCAGCACCTGCTTTGGCGTGGGATGGGGTTCTGTGAACCGGCAGCACAGCTGGTTCAGCCTGTGTTGTGCTCCCATGAGAGTGTGGATGCTCAGCTATTGCTGTCCTGTGCATGGTTGGGAGCATCCATTGTGCCTGCAGTGAGGTGGCCAAGGCTGGATGCTGCTGCCACTTCCGCTGCTGTGGTCCAGGTTTTCAGGCAGTTGTGCCCAGTGTGAGTACATACACTGCCCCAGTTGGCACTGGTCTCTGTCCCTTCCCCCAGGGATCAACTGGGACGGCTTCCAGGGTGTCCGAGTGATTGCAGTGCCTGGGAGCCCAGCATATGCCAGGAACCATGGGGTCTACCTCACCAATGAGCAGGTTGGGGCAGCTCCCCCTTCAAGAGGCATCCCTTGGAGGTGTAGGAATCCCCAGTCCTTGGATCCCTTGGATGCTGAGGTCTCAGCACTGCTGTGGCTGCTTGGCTTGGGGTTCCCTGAAGAGCTCACTGAGTGGTTTTTCTCCTAGGGGCTGGTGTGTGACATCATCTACAAAGGCACAGAGGCCCAGATCCAGCAGTGTGCAGGGCCAGATGGCAACGTCCCACTGGTACGGCACGACTCAGGCATTGGTGACCCTGCCAGCCCTGTCCCTTGTGTCACCACAGCTGCAGCCTCAGCCCTGATGTGCCTGGCAGGTGTGCGGGATTGTTTTCTTCTCCTCGGATGCTGCCGAGCAGCTTCTGGCCACCCACGTCATCCCTCCTCTGGACGCCTGCACCTACATGGGGCTGGATTCGGGGGCACCACCCATCCAGGTGACAGCCTCTGTGGGGGACGGGACCCTTTGCCACACAGGTGTCACTGCTGGGCATCTCTGTAGGGTCTGTTTGCCCTCACACTGCCAGATTTGGGTGAGAGAGTTAACGGGAGGGAGCACCCAGTAGCAGGGTGGGGTTCAGGATGGCTGGACCCAACAAGTCCCTTCTCTCCCCAGCTCTCCCTCTTCTTCGACATTGTGCTGTGCATGGCAGGGGGGATGACAGAGGAAGGTTTTGTGAAGGGTGGTGGTGATACCAGCGTGAGGAGTGCACGCTCCGTGCTGTGGACAGCTCTCCGTGGCTTCCCTCTTAGCATGGGTGAGTGCTTCCTTCCCACTTCTAGTGGAGTGTCCCTGCCCAGGAGTGTCCCCACTCAGTTGTAACTGGGTGATCTTTAAGGTCCCTTCCAACCCCAACCATTCTATGATTCTGTGCTGCGGTGAGTGCATGTGATGTGACTCATTCTCGAGCCCTCTTCCCTGCATGGGTAGAGATGGGGTGGTCAGGGCCTGACAGTTACCTGTGTCACCCCACAGCTGTGGGTCCCCAGGTCTTCACTCCCACCCCTTCAACCAGGGATGTTCAGCCTGGCTCACATGAGTGTTAGACACACCCACTTTTTTTTTGTTGATGTGCTGAAAGCTCTCCTGTCCCCCCCAGCCTGCATTCCCAATGCATCCTATGACTACATGACTGCCTCTGCGAGCGACCACATCCGCAGCCTGACTCTCCTGCCTAGCTCTGCCAGCCACCTCCGCTTCTGCAAGACAGCCCATTCCCACGTGGATGTATGTCTTTCCAGCCCAGCCTTGCTCATGTGTGTTTTCTGGGGGCTGCTCTGGGCTGTGTGCCCAGCCCCTGTCCCACGTGTCTCTGTGCCCTTGGTAGCAACCCTGTCTCCTGGAGGATGGCTCTTCAGTCACCAACTGCCTGCTGGAAGGAGCTGTGCAGCTGGCAGCTGGCAGTGTCATCCAGCACTGTCACCTCCAGGTACATGACTAGGATGGGGGTGATGGACAGCTCCCAGTGCACTGAATGGGCAACAGGGTGACATATTGCTGCCTAGGATGGAGGAACCACAGCTGTGAGATTTGGGGTGCCCTTCCTCTTTGGGGCTGCCTTTTTGCTGGTGCTGGGCACCTTGGTGGCTGTCACCCTCTGCAAACAAGGGATTGAGGCTGTCACTCCTGGCCTGTCCTGAGCTGGGAAGCAGAGCAGACCCTCTTCTTTGGGGGTACTGTTAGAGCTGTGAGCCATGCAGGCTGTTGCCTGGCCTGAATTTCTGTAGTCTGTGTTTCTGCAGCCTTGTGACAAAATTACATCCTGCTACCTGGCTTGTGCTGGCACCAGCTTGTCTCTCAGAGTAGTTACCCATTCCAGGGTCAGGATTTGGCTCTGATTTGGGAACCAGCCATGCCACTGTTGCTTCTTCCTCAGGGTCCCCTGATGATCGGTCCCGGCTGCCTCCTCTCAGGCCTGGATGTGGACTCCTCACCAGCCCTGCGGGGCTGTCCCCTGCGGGATATTGTCCTGCAGGGCCACCGTGTCCGGCTGCATGACCTGCCCTGCCGCGTGTTCACTCTCTCCGGCTGCCTTGACGACTGGCAGGTGCGGGGGCAGTGAGGTGGCCCCTCAAGATTCCCAGCAAAGCCAAAGTGTCATCAGCCCCTCTATGTCCCTGCAGAGCCCTGTGGAAAAAGCCACCTACCTGAACGTGCCCTGGGCTGAGTTTTTCCAACGGACAGGTCTACGGTAGGTGCCATGTGTCAAGGTGGGACAGGAGACCCAGCTCCTGAGGTGTCATGACCACCCCAACCCATCCCACATTCCAGCTCCCCTCATGGAAGGTGTCCTCGAGCCCCAGGGCAGTGCTGATGGTTTCTCTCTCCTTCAGGGAAGGGGACCTTTGGGATGCCGAGACGCCGCGGAGGAGCCGCTGCCTGCTCAGCGCCCGGCTCTTCCCGGTGCTGCACGCCCGCGAGGCGCTGGGGCTGGAGGATGTGCTGTGGCTGCTGGGCCTGGCCACGGTGGCCAGTGAGCAGCTGGTACGCTGGCGGACGGCCTGGCGTATGTCCTGGCAGGAGCTGCTGCCCTGCCTGGACACAGAAGCTGAGCTGGGTGCCCGCCAGGCCCTGTTCTTCCTGCAGGGCCAGCACAAGGTGCGGCGGGTGCTGCTGGGGCGCCAGGACAGCAGCCTCCTGCCGCTTGCCCGCAGCGCCGTCCATGAGGGCTACCACAAGGCCATGCTGGACACGCTGGATGAAGGTGAGCTGGACTCATGAACTGCATCTCTCATTATCAGGACTGTTCAGTGCTCCCCACTGCCTACAATGATCCACCCCCCCCATCGCAGGGGCATACCTGCAGGGCATCCAACGAGCCTGGGTGGGTGCAAGCCTTTCAAGTCCTGCTCCCCTGGGGATAGCTTATGGAAGAAGCTGGTTGGGGTGAAGTGCAGCCTGTGTGCTTTGCAACCTCTTTTTATTTTATTTTCTAGTTGCCTCCATGGCCAGTGATGCTGGTATTGCAGCACGGGCACTTGCCTGTATTGCTGAGGTCCTGGGCTGCATGGCACAAGGGGAAGGGGGCTTGCGGAGTGGTCCTGCTGCCAACAGGGAGTGGGCCTCAGCTTTTGGGTGCCTGGAGAATGGGGACATCGCTGGTGGTGTCCAGGAGCTGGCTGCTGAGCGGCAGAAGTGGATGAGCCGGTGAGGCTGGGGCTGGCAAGAGGCAGCTGCCCCATTCCCATTCCAGGCATTGGTGCTGTCATGGAGATGTGGCAGTGGGCTCAGCATCTCTCTTATTCCAGGCCAGCTCTGCTGGTGAGAGCAGCTCGGCATTACGAGGGGGCTGAGCAGATCCTCGTCCGGCAGGCAGTGATGTCCTCATGCCAGTTCATCACTGTGGAACAGGTGGAGCTGCCACCCCTGGGGCACTGGGTGCAGGTGGTGTGTCCAGCCCGCCTGGACCTCTCCGGTGAGCACATTCCCTGAGTCAGATGATCCTTGTCTCACCCCTGTGGTGCTGGGGGAACAAGAGTAAGGGTGCCCCAGGAGGCTGATGGTGAGAGTTGGCAGGTGGCTGGAGCGACACACCCCCCATCACCTATGAGCACGGGGGGGCTGTGGTGGATGTGGCAGTGCTGGTGGATGGGTGCCGGCCCATTGGCGCCCGGGCGCGGCGCATTGTCCAGCCAGAGCTGCGCCTCGTCAGCCTCAGCGGGACACCACGGAGCGAGGTGGTGTCAGAGCTGGTGTGCCGGGAGCTGGAGCACTTGCAGGATTACTGCCAGCCACATGCACCAGGTAAGGGGTCACCTATCAGCCTGGCTCTGTACACGCAATGTCCCATTGGTGTCAGGATGGCCCTTTTTGGGGCCAATGGGATGAGGGAGTAGGTAGCACAGGAGGCATCAGCTTTACTTCTTTTTTGTTCTCAGGAGCCCTGCTCAAAGCTGCCTTTATCTGCACCCAGGTTGTGCAGTTCCCCTCACAGAGGCCCTTGAGGGCCCAACTGATGGAGAGTTTTGGGGGTGGCTTTGAGGTGCACACCTGGTCCAAGCTGCCCCACGGGTCTGGCCTCGGTAGGTCTGCTAGGAAGGGGCTGGGTAGTCCCTTACTGGTGGCTGGGAGCCCCATCCTGCTGCCAGCACCAGGATGGGGCATCCCCCTTGCTGCCCTCCAACCCCCAGGGACACAACAGTGCCTCACTGTCCTAGCCCCATCTATGCTCCCTGCAGGCACCAGCAGCATCCTGGCAGGCGCAGTGATGGCATCCCTGTATCGGGCAGCAGGGAAGGCTGCCAGCACTGAGTCCCTTATCCATGCTGTGCTGCACCTGGAGCAGAGGCTCACAACAGGTAGGGCCTGGGGGAGCAGCTGACCCACAAGGTGGGGGTCCCAGCAGTGACTGATGACCCTCTGCCCTGCAGGGGGTGGCTGGCAGGACCAGGTTGGCGGGCTCATTCCCGGCATCAAAATCGGAAGGTCGAAGGCCCAGCTGCCACTCAGAGTGGAAGTGGAGCAGATCCTGGTCCCTGATGGTTTTACCCAGACTCTGAACGATCACCTGCTGCTGGTGTACACGGGGAAGACTCGCCTGGCCCGCAACCTACTCCAGGTAATACCTGCGTGCCTCTGGGTGTCACAGGCTGGCCTCTGCTCCCCCTGTGGCCTTTGGTGGCATCCCCTTCACTTGTGCAGAGCTTTGCCACCCCAGAGGGAGCTGGCACCCAAAGGCCATGGGTGCAGCACTACCTCCCTAGGTGCTGCCAGAGCCAGGAGGACAGTGACAGGGACATTCTGGCCTCTTGCAGGATGTGGTGAGGAACTGGTATGCCAGGCTGCCCTCCATCGTGCAAAATGCTGATGCGCTGGTGAGCAATGCTGAGGAGTGTGCCCAGGCCTTGAAGCAAGGTGTGAGCCCCCTTCTCTACGCCAGGTTGGCCCTTTTAACAGCTGAAGAAATACTAACTTTCCCAGGGAGAGGCTGTGCAGTCTTGGAGGGGAAAAAGGCTGGGGGGTGCAGGCTCTTGCAGCTGCAGAAGCTTCAGATCCTCCCCCAAGCCCACCCTCACCAGGCAATATCCCAAAATTCAGGCTTGAACAAAGATTTTGAGGAAGAGTGGGTTAGACATGCTGAATCAGATTGAGTAGCAGTGAGGGCCATGCCTGGTCAGTGCAGCGGGTTTATTTGGCTGCTGCAGAGAGGAAGCTGGAGCATTAAAGCAAGCAAATCCTCCCCGTGTGGAGGATTAAAAATAGCAACGTGATAGGGCTGGGGTTGCCTGCTTGGCCAGAAGAGCTAGGAGGAACTGGAAAAGAGAAGGGAAAATTTAGCTTGGGCTGAGCATGTTTCTGCCCTTTGGGTGAGAAACAGAGACAAGTGATTTGCAGTATTCCTTCCTCTGCAGGTGACCTACTGCTCCTTGGCAAGTGCCTGGACTGCTACTGGCAGCAGAAGAAGTGCATGGCCCCGGGCTGCGAGCCGCTGGCCGTCGGGCGCATGATGGACGCTCTCCGGCCCTACGCCTACGGGCAGTGCTTGGCTGGGGCTGGCGGCGGCGGCTTCCTTTACATCTTAACCAAAGCCCCTCGGCAGAAAGAGGCTTTGCACCAGATCCTGGCAAACACTGAGGTGAGCTGTCAGCCCCCCACTGTTGCAGGCAGCTTGCAGCAGCCTTATATAGAGCATGAGGAGCATCTCTCCCCACCACACATAGGATGTGATTGCTTGTTGTTCCAATGCCCTCCCTGGGACCTTGGAGGTGAGAAGGGGTCCCTTGCTGGCTCCTGCCCCAACCTGTGACTCTTTTTTTCTAGGGACTGGGCAACTTCAGCATCCACAGCATTGAAGTGGACACGGGTGGTTTCTCTGTGGAGGTCATGGGATGTGATACGAAAGATGGTGCTCACCCTGGAGGGGACAGAGCTGTGTGAAGGTCTTCAGCCCTGGCCCATTCCTGGCAGATATCCAGAACAGGTGTGGGGAAATCCCCACTGCTTTAGGGGAAGCTTCTTCAGCCAGCTCCAGCAAGTGCCTTAGGTTTCCATATGGCCTTTTTGTGCTGCTACTTGCCCCAAAAGCCAGAGCCTGGAGAAGTTGTGACAAGTTGTGCAGGCTGGCAAAACTACCCCTGCTGGGTGGCCTTGCTGGAGGGACAGTTTGCTAGGGCCTCCAGCCTGATTTTGGTGTTTCACTTCAGTTTTTACAGTTCTCCAAAGGGAACAAGCTAGCATTTGTGATGCTGCGTCTAGCAGGAACCTTCCTGCTCTTCCAGCAGCAGGGACCCAAGCTGACTGTTCAGCATGCAATGCTCCTGCACCAGGGATGCAGCTGGATGTGGAATCAAGACCCTCTCCTGTCCTGAGGCATTGTTTCCGCAGTGAAATAGTGAATAGTGAAAGCAAGTTACTAGTCCGTGCAGTCTGAATAAAAAAGCTTGTTCTCAGCATGTGTTTGTGCCCCTCTGTCCCTAGCATGGCTGCTCTCTCTTCACAGGATAGCAAAGGCCCAGCATGGTATGGGAAAAGCTTTTCCAGGGGTGGGAATGGCAGAACCTCCACGCAAGGGTTGGTCTTCCCCTTCCGTGGCCCTGGCTGAGGGAGACAGCACAGGACAGCAGCCATAGAAGGCAGCCAGGCAAGACAAGGAAGAGCCTCTGGATGCTCTGGCACAGGGTAGAAGAGAACTAGAGCAGAGCAGAACTCTTGTCCCACATCTCTCCCGCTCCCTCCAGGCCCACAGCTGAACACACCACTGGAGACTGCAACTCAACCAAGCAAGGTTTATTTACAGAGTAGCTGTACAGAGCCAGCAGGGACACAGCCCCACTTCCTTCAGAGGCTTTCTAGTGATTTTCCAAGCACCTTCCCAGGAAAATCACTCTTTTTCCCTTCCATGGAACAGTTCCCATCACCACCAGGAGAGAGCCAGGGCTCAGCATTTGTGACTCCAGTAGCTGACCCTTAAACTGGGGGCACAGAGGGAACACAGCTGCAGCAGCAGACCCGTATTTGAGCCCCACCAGCCCCCACCTGTCCTGGCCTCTGGCCTCCTGCAGGGCAGCAGAGCACAGGGAGTCAGGAGCAGGCACTGGCCTGTGTTCTGAGAAATAGCATCATCCTGCTCTCAGCATGAGAGATTCCTCTGGTGCCTTGTTTCTGCTCCCACAGAAGGATGGCAGGTCTTCTTGCTGGGCCCAGGAAAACCCTTTGCCCCAAGGAATGCGGGCAGAAGGGCAGACATCATCCCATCCCCACACCATCGAACAGCCAGCCCCAGGACAGGATGTGGGCAGGCTCCAGGACTGCAACCTTCCTGCCCTTAGCTCCAGCGTGGTGCTGATCCAAGCACTGACCAACTACAGGCGCAGCCTCTTGATATCCTCACTGCGGAAGTCGATGCGGAGAGCCAGCACCTGCCGGACCTCGGCGGGAGTAAGGCGCCAGGTGAGTGGACCTGAGTTTGGACCCCAGTAATCCAGAATCTCTGTCACCTGGAAAAAGAGGGGAGCTGTAGGAGATGGCTCAGCACAGACTGTCCTCACAGGTAAGTTTGAACTCAAGCACCATCAGACATGGGGCAACTTCTCCAGGTTCCTCACACCCTGTAGGTGTGATGACATGTGGATGAACTCAGTAAAGCCACGTGCAGTGCAGTGGTGTTCCCACAATCCCCCAGTAGAAGCAGACCAAGTGCAGCTCACCCTTTCCAGGTTGAGGATGGTGGCCATTTGGGAAAGACGGGCAAACTTGTCACGGATAGTCCATGTGGTGACTGTGGTGAGGTAGGCTATGAGGGACCTCAGCTCCTTGTCGAACTGCAGACCACCGAGCTGTGGGCACAGAGGGAGATCTGTTAACTCTCCAAGCAGACCATGGGGTTGTGCCAAGACACCAATTAAAATCACAGGGAGGCAGCAGGAAGTCTCTGAGCAGGCAGGTCCCAGTTAAACCATTTATTGCAGGTTTAAGTGGCTTATGTTTAGACCCACCTTAAAACCCTTATTGGTGCCAGCTCTTCTCAGTCCCATCACCAAACCCACTTTGTCCCTATGGGTGCTGATGTAAAGGCATCCCTGAGCTGGCCACTGGTGGTTGGAGAGTTTCTTATAGGGTAATATTTGAGGGTAGAGGGTAATATTTGCATCTGCCCTGCCCCATCCTTTACTGAGCGTTTGCAGTCAAGACAGACTACATGGTAGAGGAGCGTTTTGCTTACCCTGCTGAAGGTGGATTTGAGCAGCACTTTCTCCAGTTCAATGGCTATGAGACTGGTCATAAGACCAGTGAGAGTATCATAAATCACTGGAGACAGTCCAGCCTGGAAGCAGAAACCTATGTCATTCTTGTCAGGAAAAACTGAGCAGAGGTCCCTAAAGCCCAAGGCTAGGAGAGCTTACAAATAAGGACTTGCAGGCTTGGCAAGTGGGTAGCACCACAGAAGTGATCCAGGTCCATGGGGCCTGCAAGCAGGCTTTGAGAATTGCAGGAGAAGGGGGTGACTGGATCCCTAAGAGCCCTGCAAGGCACTGGAGGACACCTCTGCTTGCCGAGCAAGGAAAGAGCTGGAGGATGCCACGTGGAGGTCTGGCCAAAGCCTGGCAGGCTGCCACCTCCTTCTCTCACCTTGAACTCTGTCATCTGCTGTTCCAGATTGACGATGAACTGCTGGACCCAGGGATCATTGGCCTCATAGTCACTGAACTCCTCCTGACAGTGAAATGCAGAAAGGGTTGTTTATGTGGCCTGAAGTAAACCACAGCCAACGGCCCAGAGGACAGGAAGGGAGGTCCCTCCTGGAGCAGCGCTTCATCCCTTCTGCTCCTCTGTAGCCAAATGTCCCTTTCCAGGCTTGGCTGCAGAGCAAGATCTGGGTATTTTACTGCTGCTCTGTGCCAAGGAAACAGCAGATAACTGAGGGGAAGGAAACAGTGGTTGCTCTGATTGTGCTGCTGAGCAGAAGACAGAGAGTGCTCAAGTACAGCTGGAAGCAGAGAACACTGAGCCTCACCTCCTCGATGTTGTGGGAGACAGAGAGGAATAAGTTGATCCACGGCTTCACCTGGGGTTTGATGGCTGTGCTGTTGAGCTCATTGAGACCTTCCTGAGCGAGACAGCAAGAAGAAAGGACAGTGAGGCACAAAATCTTTACAAACAGGCTGTCTTGATGCTGCTTTCCATTCTCAGCTTGGGAAACTGGCCCACAGACTTGCACAGGAAACTGCACCCAGAAGGCCCAGATCCCACACTCTTCCGGTGTCAGAAGGCTCTGAGGACACCATGACAGGAAGAGGAGGAAGGATGTTGGCCCAGAAGCTGCTGTTGTGCTGACTTGTAGTGTGGTCTGAAGGGCTTGTGCTTCCCCACCCCATCCCACAAAGCTACAGATTTCCTAGCAGGAGTGAGGCACCTGGGGTAGGAAAAAATGCAAACTCCCTTTTTTCACTCAGCACCAGCCAGGGCACTGTGACTGAACTCAAATGATGCCTCCCACCTCCACTGCAGCTTAGCTCAGTAGGAGAATCTAAAAGGAGGATAAAAGCTGTAACCACAGTTAGTTCCCTGAATTAATCATAACCCCAGCACATGCCATCTCCCCTGAGCAGCAGGCTGTCAGCAAAGGCTGTTCTGTCCCCTGTGATGAGAGCTCTTAAAGCCCTCTCCTGCCAGCCACCCCTCTTTGGCTCAGCAAGGTGTCACGAAAGCTCACTCAGTACGAAACTGTGTCGGTACTGATTCTGACTGGCATTTGATAGAAGATTTTAACTAAAACTGGCGTTTCTGAGAAGGCCCTGCTGGCAATTGTCCTTTTCTGAGGCAAATTCAGCGTGTGTGTTACTCAGGAAGCACAGGAGCTTCCTCCTCAGCCTCAGTGGCTTTGCAGCCACTTTTAAAACCATACCAGAGTCAGACTGAAGAGTTTTACTCCTTACTGCTAAGCTCTGTGGTTTCAATACTGACCACAGTCCCCAAGAGGGTTTGCTGGCAGTGCTGAACTGAAGCCATCTGCCTGCCCTGAACTGCAAAGCCAAACAAAAAATAATCTGACCCATGTGTGAGGTACAAAGGCAAACCTGGTTCAAAATATTCTCCTTTGCTTGGTTTCTTTCCACATGAGGTACTAGGTCTTCCTGCTTCTCTCCCTGCCAGAGACCACTGTGACATTTTAGGACAGCAGGCTCCAGCATGCCACAGGAGACTGGATTTAGCCAGAGAGTCCTCTGCTCCATGCTGAGGGCTATTTGCATTTGGGAAAGAAGGAGAAACCTGAGAAAAGACCAGCTCTTTTCTACCAGCCTGTCTTCAGCATTACTTAGTGAGGCTGAGGACAACTTGACAATGTGCTGTGCCACGAGGGAGAATGGAGGAGATGGAAATGCTATTAATATTTCTTTTCCTGAAAATGCTGAACCAACTGCAAGTCCATGCTGAGTGAAGACAAATGAAGCAACATTCCTTCTGGCTCTGCAGCTGCTTCCAGTGCTTTTTATGCAGCTGCCAGCTGGTGTGGCTGTGTAAATGGGCAGGGGCTGTTTCCATGCCTCAAAGCTGACTGATTTGCTCCCTCCTGCACCCTACCCAGCACTCCTGGAGTCAGACATGGCCTGGCCCTAGGCTGAAGTGATTTCTGCCAGAGTTCTCCCTGAAGACACCAGCAGCCAGTGTTGGAAGGCAGCAGTAATTTGGAGAGACACTCACCTGCAGCAGGTCACGGAATTTGTTGGAGACAGCAGCCATGTCTGAGAGGCAGCTCTCAATCTTGGCCTGTGCTTGCTCACCCCCGAATCCTTGGCTAAGTAGTTTGCTGCAGTCACTCTGCAGGGAAGAGATCCATGAGCATGCTGCAAATTAATAACCTGGGCAGTTTTTATTCCTTTGTGTTGCTGAGTTCTGGCTGCCCACCAACATGTGGGCTAGGACAGGAGCCCAACTCTTGCTCCTGCAAAGGCAGAGGCTGCTGGCTCCAGCTGTGGGGAGAAAGGACAGCAAGAAAAGAAGCCAGGGGCTGTCTAGCCCGGCACCAGAGAACTGCAGACTCTCCATGATGCACGGGTTATCCCTGCACCAGGTTACTCAGGCTGGAAGAACTGGTATTTCTGGCTGCTACTATCAGCCGGAAATTGCTCTGCCAGCTCAAAATTCCTTCCCTAAGGCTGGAGGGCAAAGACCTCAGGAACTCAGCATTATCAAAGTCCAGATTGTTTACTTGACCCCCGCCTCTGCCAAGGGAGGATATTACAAATTTGATTCAGGAAAAACCAGTAAAAAATACAGACTGCACCTCCAAAGTCTTCTTTAGGGTCATGATGTTTTCACTGCAGACTTCCACATTGTTTAAGGTCACCTGAAAAAAACCCAAAACAAACCCAAGCTGGAGTAAGTGGAATTTCCCAGCACCTCATCCCCAAATCCACACATTTAATCCATGCCCTGCTAACAGTACAGACTGAAATGCAAGTAGTTAAGGGACAGAGTTGCTACTGTGAGATCAAAGCACTGCAGATTCACCGAGCTGCATGAAGCTAAACTCCAGCAACAGAGCACATGTGCTGAACCCCCAGCTAGTACAGAGTTAAGACAGTTTACTGTTTTTCCTCATCAACAGTGAAGCCCCACTTTTTGGTGATGGATGGAAGCCATAATGTACCCACAACTTTCTGTAAGTGTCATGAAGAACGGAGCAGGAGTGGCTGAAGGTGATGTTTTATACACTGTGTCCAGAGCAGCCGAGGAGACAGCAAGGCACAGGCAGGAGGAATCAGCAGCCCTCCTGCCAGATGAGTATCTGTTCTCTACCTGCTGAAGCTGAACCAAATGTCACTATAAGGCTGGGGTTTGCACAAACAGGAAAATGAGACAAGGTGACAGGTGAATGAAGAAATTCAGTGGAAGCCCTTTGCTTCAGAAATGCAGAAACCTGTAACACAGAATTCTATGAGATTAAGGAGTTGAGTCCCTCCTGCTCCCTTTGCTGCCTTCCCTCCTTGTACAGTGAAAGTTCCAAGGAACCTCTTCAGCACTGGCTGTTCACAACAACTTAGAGGGAGACAAGTCATGGTGAGCCAGCCCCTCTCCAGTGCTCTCAGTCTCTGCCCATAGGTCTGCTCGCACCTGGAAGAGCAGAGCCACAGATGCTCTCCCAGTGAAATACTTTCCACAATGCAAAGTCTACACAGCATCCCAGCATGGGGAAGGATGTGTTACCCTGCAGAAGACAGGAGTGACAAGTGACCACTTCAGATGCTCTCTGAGGGGTCTGGAATACTCCCTGTGCCTGTTCAAGCAAGCAGACAGCTGCAGTTCTGCTGTTAGAAGGCAACAGGAGGATCTTGCAGACCAAGCAGAGCAGGCAACTCTGCTCTAATGAAAACTCTTCAATCTGGTAAGTGAAGGAGCTGAGCTTGGGCCAGGACTTTTTGTGGCCCCAGGACTTTTCTGGAAGTCCTGGAAGTCTGGAGGAAGGTGTGGATGAGATGCTCTCCCACCACCTCTGTGTGGAACCTGTGAAGAACAGGATTGGTGGACAACTCAAAAGAGCACAGACTCTTCCCCAGCCCAGAAGGAACTGTCATCACAGCAGCCCAAGAGGCACTCACAGGATCACAGTTGTATAGGCCTGGTGTGGAACCTCTACAAACATGAGGTGAGGCAGAAGCATCTGCCAGACATCCAAAGGTAGGCCACCCACCACACCTGAACAGGTTTTCAGGTTCTCTGAACACAACAATCACAGCAATCCTGTTCTCAAGAGTTCCCCATTGTCTTTCTCCCCAGCCCAACTCACTCTACACTAGAAGAGCCACCAAACCCACCAGAAAGGACTGCTTGGCCTCGTCCGTGCTTTCAATGCCTTTGGTGTCAAACTTGCCCTGCTGCAGGCTGCTGTGCATGATGTTCACAGCACTGGTCACCCCTCTCTGGAAGTCCTGGAAGGTCGTGGCTGGGAAGCCCTGCTTCAGCTTGTTGTACAGAACCTCCCTATAGGCAAGCAAAACACACCAGGGTTTAGAGAAAGCAAAAAAAAATTATGCTCTATGCCTGGGGACAGCATTCTGTCTGAGATCTGACCTGAACAAGGTAGTGGAACTTCAAAGGGGAAAAAAAGGCTGGCAAATATCTCCTGACAGCATCTGAATGCTGAAAGAAAAACATAACCACCCAGTTTCTGAGCTTTCCCGAATATCCTGCCTGCAGCTGCATGCTGTCTTCAGACACAGTTCCTCACTCCCACAATGGAACGAAAAATAGCAGGACAATTTCTGCAGTCTCACCCTAAGTTTGAGTTGCTAAGTAACCCAGAGAACAACTAGGGGTGATCATGTACCCTCAAGCAGGGTAGTACCCCAATGCTACAAAGCAACTCCATCTCATAGGGATTTTGGGCCATGAGGTTCTTTTCTCTGTTCATCCTACAGGTGGATGGATCACCACTACTGTGAGAAAAGATGCCCAGATCCAGCTTCCCACATCTGCCAATGCTTCCTATGAGCATCTTCCATGGAGATGACAAGCCAGAGGTTCAAAGGCAAAGAACACAAGGAAGACCATCTGACAGCAACCACTGTTTGCAGAACGTGAGGTGGAGGCACATTACAATGAACCTGGTGTGTTTTCATTACCTGAAGTCAGACTCCAGCTCGGTGGTGGAGTGGTTGATCATAGCACAGAGACAGTCTATGCTGGAGCTGGACAGAGCACGCCCAATGCACTTCTTCACTATATAAAACACATCATCCACCATGCTGGAGGTGAGCTGGCCCTTCTCGTAGCTGTCCATGGCAACAGCCTGCAAAGAAAGCTGTCTCAGTGCCCTGAGCTCACCCAGCAGTGCTGAGAGACCAAACTGCCCATCTGCCCACGTCACCCTGAGTGGAACTGCACCCTGTGTGGCTGGCACCACTCAGACCAGTCTGCAGTAGCCCACAGACCCAGAAGATACCTCGGGCATGTCTGAAGTCAAAGTTCAGAAACAACCTTGCTTTTCAAGGCCAAGGGAAACAAAAGACTTTCCCAACAACTGCAGATTTGCCATGTATGCATATCCCTCCCTTGGGATGCTCACCAGAGGACTGAGGAGCACACACACAGAAAAACATCTAAGAGGTTATTCCCCACCTTGTTGACAGTCTCTCTCATGAAGTATTCCTCCATAGTGATGTAGTAGCCAATGAGCTCTTGCATGGTGCAGCTCAGCAGACAGTTGTTGAGGAGCTTGTCCAGGTATTTTTGATGCTCTGTGGAACAAAAGAGAGACCCATCAGCAGGAATCCAGGGCCAGGAGGCAGCTCCACCAAGTCTCCTTGCTGCTTGTCTCATGGGACCCACCAGACACACACCTGCCAAGCTCAGCCTAGAACAAATCACAAGCCTCAACTATGGAGCTGAAATTGCTGAGCTGGATTTTGCAGGTGACTAAAGTGATTTCCAGAGCTCTACAGAGTACCAAAACCTTGAGCGTTTTTTTTCGTGGTCTCTACCTTTAGGATTTGTGCCTGCAGTGACCAAATGGCTTTTCCTCTCTTTGGGGACTTTACTTTGTTATACTCTACAATCATTCTTAATGTTGGTTTTCCTGTTAGAGGGAACAACCAGTGCTGAAAACAGGTTTGCAAAGTCTAGCCTACACAATTGTCTTCCACAGAGTGCTCCCAAAATGTCTTTGCAGACCCTGTGTCACTCTGCTCTGCCACTAACTCAGGTATATCTCCATTTCTGGCTTTGATAAGCAGAGCCTATGAGTATTGGTACTCAAGGTGTTACCTTGCTTTACCTCCTCTGAGGCCATGGCATCTCCCACCTCAAAATCAGCTATTATTCGTCTCTTGATGAATCTCAAGTAGAGCTCACTGCGGGCATTCATCAGGGTGACTTCTGTTAAAATAGGGTCAAGCTCCCTGGAAGAAATAGCAAGAATCAAGACAGCAAGACTACAAAAGGAGAGGCACTAATTTAATTCAGTTAAGTAGTGTGTTCTCTGTTTCCTTACTAGGAGATCAGTACTGCCCCTTTCCATCTGTGCCATTGAGTGGCAAAGCCCAGCAGAATAACTGGTATGTGCAAAGCATGCACACGCACACAATCAAAATATCCCCCAAAATCTCCCCCAGGAGGTATCTCTACAATAGTGTTTTTTTCTCACAAACTCTACTCCAAGATTTAGCAACACTCCCCCGTCTTTTTTCTCATAGATGTGAGGACATCCACATTGAAATCACAGTGGTAAGGACTGCAAGACTCAAAGCAACCTGATCTAACTTTAAAATGAGCCCTGTTTTGAATGGGAGGTTTGACTAGAGATCTTCATCAGTCCTTCCCTACCTCAGTTTTGCTACAATTCCATGAGCCCTACGTAGCCTGTGTTAGAAATGCCTGGTCCCTGCCATCTCCACGTATGTGTTTTTGTGCACAGACTCATGTGTTTCTCTGCAGATGATGAAGAATCTGTTTAAGCTCAACAGCTCAGGAAATGTGAGACAGAAAAAGCGTGTTACAATGCAGAACACAGTGTTCAGATCAGAGATGACTGAAAAAAAGAAAGACTGACACATCAGCTTTTTCATCAGTGTGCACAGAAGAATTTTACAAATCCTGCTTGAAGCCTCATGGTGCACAAGTGGGAGAAGGAAACATCACCTTTATTTTACAGATGAAAAATTTAAAAAATCAGAAAACTGGGATGCATGCAGAGTTACTCAGAGCAAATAGTAAGTAGATATTACTGCTGAAATATTAATTATGCAGGCTCACAGACAGATCTTCCTTGAGGAACCTGTTTTCTTTCAAGGCATGTTTCTAAGTCAAGCAGTCCCAGAAGGGCTGGGTGCACTTTCAAATGGCCTTGCTTAAGGGTTATGTAAATATTTACAATAAGAAAAAAAAGAGGGAGCTTGAAAGCACTGCAGGTTGTTGTCAAGAAACTGATGGTACGGAGCTGCTCCAGCAGCAGTACAGATTAAGTAAGATCCAAATATTTATCCCTGTTTCTGTCATAAATTATCTGTCAAGAGAGCTGCTCTGTTTTGTGGGCTCCAAGGACTGTACTCTGGCCATGAAAGGGTAGTGGGCACAGGCAGTTAAAATCTCAGTCCTTCATGTGCAGTGATATCGACAACCCTCCAGGAATGCTTAGAGCCAAGGCTCAGAATTAATGACTAAGCAAAATAAAGCCCCACTACAGAAGCTTCCTTTATAGAAGGGCAGTGAAGGGCACCTAACAATCGGATTTTTTAAATTAATACCCACAAAGCTTCTGGAAGAGTGGGAGAGTTATCTAAATGCTAAGTAGTGTTAATAACAACTCAAGAGTGAAAGGTTGGAGAGCATAAAGAGTTTTTCTTTGTACCTTGGTTCAATCTTCTCTGCAGAAGAACTTCTCATCATGCTATTCTGGACTTGCTGGAACTGCAATCACAAAAGAAAGGGAGTCTTTGCTGATGACTTGGAGTTACCAGACACTTCTTGTGCTATCGCCTAAGGAAGTGCTTACTCTTTGGGGGTGATAGGAATGCTTTGCAGGAAACACTGCCAGAGAAGGGAATCACGTAAGTTCACGTCCTCCTCCTCCAAGGCAGAGCTCATCCTGCCAGGAAGGGTGGTGGGATGGGACTTGACCAGAGGCACCAAGGTATGTGACCACGAGACAGTAACAGCATGCCATCTAAGCAGGAGCAAGACAGTGGGGAAGGTGTACTGAAAGCACCCTACAGACCTGCACAGCAAAGAGTGCCCAGGGTGCATTTACCATGCTCCCAATGAATACTTCTCTGCATCAGAAAGCACAGTTACAGACTGAACTCCTTCAGCTAAATAAGGAGTAAAGCAAGGATTCTCTCAATGCACAAGGTCAAACTCTGCTGCCTCTATGGCAGTGGGAGCCCCACAGTACTGGATGGAGGGCACAGTTGGCTGCATGAGGCAGCCTCACACTGCTCTTACCTGCCTGTGATAGTCCCTCTCCTTCATGAACTTGTCTACCACCTTCTCCACCTGCCGGTCGCACTCCACCTGCAAGTGCTTGATGAGGGTGTAGAGCCTCCCTGGCCCGTAGTAGGTCTCCACGATGGGCTGGTGGGTCTCCACAATGCGAGCAATCCCTGCGAGGAGAGCAGAGAGACTCAACCAGCAGTTCCCAGAGCACAGCAGAGCTACACAGGTCCACAGACCAGACCTAAAAAAGGATCATTCACTCCACAGATAGAGTACAAATCTCCTGGAGCAGAAGATCTCTGCACTCCATCTCTCTGTCCCTAAAGAGAACCCCTGCCATGCCCTGTGTGCCAGCTGCCCTTCAGCCCAGCAAGATACAAGGTATGAAGCTTCCCCAGGACGAAGCCACACAAGCTAAATCTGGCAGGGGGCACAACTGCCACCCAAACACAGTCCCAGCTTTTAGCACCTGCAAGGTTACAGGGAAAAATCAGCCCAGGGATGGCTCCTGGGCACACACTTGCTGCAGAGAGCAAGGATTAGCAAAGGCAAGAACTCTTTGGAGGAAAAACTCATCTCCAAGGAAGTATCTCTACAATATTGCCTTCTTCTCACAAACGCTCTACTCCAAAAGTTAGCAACGCTCCCCCTGCTTTTAACACTACTGCCAAGAAAGCTCTACTGGTGCCAGGCTGGGAGAGTAACTTGGCAGGGATGCAGCCTGGAACTAGAGCAGATTTCATAGAGAAGGTGTTTAATCACCATGGGATCTCAAGTACTGTCTGTGGCATTCTCACAGAGCATTCCTATTCCCTCCTCTCCCCTCCTCCTCTGCTTTCAAGTTCCCATGGTGCTTCTTGAAGAGCCAGGCCTGGAGGCACCAACAGCTGCTCATCCCTAAGGGATCTGATTTGTTTGTCTGGAGAGCTGCAAGTCTGAAGAAACCTCCAGGGAATACCCATTTGTTTTGAGAATGCAGAGAACAGGAAGAGTCTGATTCCTGGAGGAAGCCAACAAATCCTTTGCAAATCCACTTTGTGGCTGTACAAGATGTACATAGGAAAACTTGCTTATTGTGATGCCCTCTCCTGGTTAGAATAATTCTTACTAGTTGTGTCCCTGTCCCTCGAGTGAGACACCTGTAGCTCAAAGGGGAATGAGGGATTTTGTGAGCTAAAATTAAAAGCATTTAAATTGATGGACAGTCTCATCATGGACTATTTGCAATCAATCAGGAAAGAGGAAAGGAAGATTACCTTCGAAGAGGAGTGTCAGGGTGTCTGCAAAGATGACAGCAGCTCGACGGTCACTCATGTCTGTCCCCATCACCAGCTGCAGGTTCTCTTCTGCTTTGTTGGCCACCTGCATGGCAACAGGACCAGCTGAACACCCAAAGGTATTCTTCAACCCACAGGTCCTCTGCCCTTGCCCCAGAGAGCTTTCATTGGCTTTCCCAATGCATGAGCTATTGCTGTTGCTCCTCCTTTGAACAGGGATCCTTTCCTCTCTTGTGGAAAACTCAAGGCTCAAGGAAAGGCAAAAACTTGCTCTTCTCTTTCTAGGCTCATTGGATAATTTTTAAGCAAGTGCACAGAGCAAGACACAGACACCAGAAAGCCCATCCCAGCAAGCAAATGCAGGGAGAGATATGAACTAAGGCCAGTGCTGTTTTTTAAGGTTAAAAAGCCACTGCCAAAATCTCCTTCCACAACATCTTTTGACAGAGACTGTAGGAACGTGCGTTCTGCTAAAGGAGTAAACAAGTTACCCTTTGTCTCCTTAAAAAGGAAAGAAGCCCAGAAGTTTCTCTCCTTAATTTGCTTAAAAGACACCTTATAGGACCTTGGGGACTTCACATCAAATTTAAGGATAGCCAATTGGACAGAAGCCAAAAGGTCCCGCCTGAGCAATTCCCTAGAAAAAGAAGAGAACAAAGGAAGCAATTGCTTTTGTGAGGTGTTTCTAGCAGGGTAGGAACTTCTTACCCTGGCTCGGCTTTTTCTCTGCTAAGAGATTTGTTATTTTGCTCTTTATTAAAACTTTTATGTTTCTAACACTATCACAGAAGTCATCCTGCTGTTTTTTAAGCCATCTAAAGTAGCTGAGCTATTTTGGGTGTGTTACTTTTAGAGCTTATTCCACCTGGCTCGAAGAGATACATGTAACAAGAGACTGGGTATTGCTTTCCCCTGAGTGTCACAGAGCCTGTTACCTGCTTGCAGAGGTACTCAGAGAACTTGCTCAGCCCCTCTTCATGTAAGCCTAGCAGAGGAAAGATCTTGAAGAACCGTTCCACCTGGGGCAGGTCTCCCTGCTTCATAGCTGTGTCAAATTTCTCCGTAACAATTGTCTTCAGACGCTGCTCTGCTTCCTGCAGCAGTTTCAGGTTGGCATCAATTATTCCCCCTGGTCAAAAGGACAAAAAAGAAAGGGAAAAGTGACAGCACAATGTTAGTATTGTATCAAGGGCTACTTTTTTTTCCCAGGAGAGAGACCAGCACTGTGCAGCCCCAAGCTGAGAAGGCAGAAGATACACTAGAATTCCTCTACAGGCACAGACAGGTTGGTGCGTGATGTAATGTTGTGATTTTGCATGAAGGATGACAACACATCCACTGGGATTTTCTAGCAACTTACTCCCTCATTTCCAGTTGCTCTGCTTGGTAGCACACCATGACACAAGAACAATTCTTGACAGAGCCTTCTCCCTCACTTCTTCTGGCCTGAACGTTTTGTCCTTTGCTTAGTTAGCAGCTGAAATACTATTACAGTTGTGTGCCAGGAATGCCCTTTTCAATTATGATAATTCTGGTGTAATAACGCTTCAAAAACCTTCACCCCTAAGTCAGTCTATAAAATACTAAGATCTCTGGCCAGCATTAGATTTTCTGCTTTGTCTGTTGGGCTGAGGCAACCCATGAGAAATAAGCAGCCTCTGGATATCCACTGGAAAGGTGACTCATCAGCATCT
This sequence comes from Ploceus nigricollis, assembly GCA_013399945.1. NCBI lineage: Eukaryota > Metazoa > Chordata > Aves > Passeriformes > Ploceidae > Ploceus > Ploceus nigricollis. Next base: position 279,279 of record VXBC01012119.1, read on the forward strand.
CCTCACAAACAGTGCTTACCTTCCTTGCCCTGACGACTGAGCTCAATCACTGACTTGTCCAGAGACAGATAGCGATGGATGTGAGCTGCTGCTTGCTCATAGTCTTCATTTCTCAGGGCTGTCTGAACTCCATCCATGCAGAACTTCAGGTCAAGGATGTCATCAGCTCTCTGAATGGCCTGATAGAGTCGGTTCTGAAAGAAAGGCAACCAGTAATGCTTCCAGCTGTGGGATGGACCAGGGAGAGGGAACTGTCAGAAGACAGTGAGAGGGAAAAACCGACTGAAGCAATACTTCTCTATACAGCAAAACTGCTACATAAGCAAAAATCCCACACTACTTAAAAAGTGCTAAGACCAGTGGCTCCGCAGGATGAACAGCATATGTCAAAAGTGAGGCTGAACTTGGAGGCCACAGTTCTCTGTAACAAACAGGCAGAGACCAGAGACGACACCACACATTATCTGTTTGATCTGAGCACTTGTGCCGAGTGCTGGCATCGATACCCCTCAGCCTGTCCCCAGACAAGGAATAGAACAGCCCAGATTCCTGACCTGGCTTGGGTGAAAATGGCCACCTCCACTGTCCCCAGCACTGTGTAGCTGCCAAGATTGCTAGTCACCCTATTCAGTGTATTCTACTAGGAGCTGCGTGGACAGAAGGGGATGCTGGAGAACCAGCTGCTATGTGGAGGAGTATCCCTGGAAGTGTTCAAGGCCAGGCTGGATGGGGCTCTGAGCAACCTGGTCTAGTGAAAGGTGTCCATGTCAACTGCAGGAGAGTTGGGAACGAGAGGAGCTTTAAGGTCCCTTCCAGCCCAAACCATTCTATCATTCTACCAGTCTTATACCATGCAATACCCAGGAGCCCAGAAATACACAGCTAAAATAAAAAACACAGCAGTTTCCAGCCCACCTGCCCACCAAAGGCAGGGCACATCTGTTGTGCTGTGAGCACAGAACACAGCTTGGTGGTGACAAGTTCCAACCCCCCTGAGCCCAGCTACCTTGGCAAGGTCGAGCTGACGGACTTTGCTGCTGACGTTCTCGGCCAGGTTGCAGGTGAAGGTGATCATCCCTGCCAGCTGCTGGGCATCCCCCTCGATCAGCTGCAGGTTAGGGCTGGGAACACACAGGAACTGAGTGTGAGATGCACACATTAACCACCAGGATGGTGCGCAAAGGGGATGGCTCTTCCTCCAGATACAGCTGGGCCTGTCACAATACTCCCACTCATTTCATTCCCTTCCTCTGGGAGCAAAGCAGGAGAAAGGAACAGACTGGCTGCTTTGGAAGAGGCTGCACAGACCAACTGTGCCTTGCTACCACACAGGGCATGAACAAGCCACTGGGCCTTTATGACATTCTCCACTTCTGAAGTGGAGGTGAAGACTTGCAAACCTTTCCTCAGAGCTTCTACTAGACATAAGCCATGTAGGATGGTTTTCCAGCCTGCCTGCACAAGTTCACCCTGAAGAGGCAGCAATATTTGTTCACACCTGTAGACAGCCTGGCACAAGACACCTGATCCAACAATTGATGCTGAAACCTGGCAACCTCTGAGATGACACTTTCAGAAAGCTTCTGAGCCTACACCAAAATGTGGGTCAGTGTGGGTGAGGGCACAGCTGTCAGTGCTGCTGAGAAGAACTGGGCACCTGAGGATGAGGATCCAGCTCATGTTCTCTGCCACAAACTGATTTAAAGTCTGACATTTTCTGAGAATGGATGTGCTTGCCCTACAACACTGAAAAGAGTATCTGGGTCATGCAGCAAGGAGAAGGAAGGAAGGGTTGGAACACTAACCCCATGCGATGAAGAGCAACCATCTTATTCTCTATAGTGCTTTGCTGCTCCAGGAGGGAATCCAGCTCTTCCTGCACGACTTTCTGAAAAAATTTTAAAAAAAAGGATGAAAGAGGTGTTGTGTGACTTCAGCTCTCCTCCAGACCAGCAATTTATCACAGACTCTACATCCAAGCCAGGGAAACAAGGTATTAGTGCGTCCAAGAGCTCATAGGACAAATAAATCCTTTCTAAGCTCTCTTTAATCCTCTAAGTCTTTATGGTTTTTCTGTTTGAAAGCATCGGTTTTGGAATCCTCATCACACCGCTTTTAAGTCAGATAACCCA